>QGOH01003186.1:0-10178 GCA_003313155.1 Boletus sp. MG95
GAGCTCATTGTGTATGGCCCAATTGTGGGGAGCCCCGGCATGCGCAGGGGTCGATTGGTCGACCTATCTCGACCAATCAGGACCCATCGACCTATAATTCGAACTCCGCTCCGCCGGCACGACCAAAGCGACCTTTCGACGTCAGGTGACGCGCGCGCGCGCGCGTGGCTGTGCGTAGGGAGGAAGGGGGAAATTTTCGCTAAGGTCGAAAACAGTGGAGAGTGAAGGTTTCTGGTTTTACGAGGCTTTTGCGAGGGAGGGAAGGTTTCTGCTATTGCGAGCCCTGGTGGAACGACACAAAAACCGATGGACGACATGTATTACTGTTGCGAAAAAAAAAACAAATCGTAACTAGTAGTAGTAGTAACTAAGCCATGACTACCACTACTACTGGACATTCCATTCGGCGGCGCGAGAGACAATGACGACGACAACGACGCAACGTGACGTGACGTGACGGACACCGTGCGACGAGACGAGACAGTGAGCTGAACAAGATACGAGATATGCCGGAAAGGAAGTGGGGGGGAGTCATGACGAGACAGCATTATTAGGCTTCGTGCTCGAGGTAGTTGATGCGCAGGTAGTTGGCGCCCTCATACTGGACAACGTGGTCCCTTGCGACGGCAGAATTGTCGACCATGAACCCGGGATAGAGCTTGAAGAGGGCTGCTGTGGGATGGCCGTCCGAATCCAGAGGCACGACGAGGCGTGCTGCAAGCGTCAGTAGGAATGCTTGGGCCTCGACGAGCAGTACACTGAGCCCAGCGGCCGAGCCCGAGACCATCAGTTCGTAGATTTCCTGTACCATCTTGAGAAAGGCTTCTGGGTGGAATGTTGCCCCGTCCGAGAAGATGCCATGGGGCTGGGGCCAGGAGGGTAGCTCCGGTGACTCCGGAGTCGGCTTTGACCTGACACCGTCGGCGCAGATGCCACGTTTGTGGTTCGTGGCTGACTTTTCCAGACCGGGATACATGATGGTCTTGCAGCGGGAGCATGTAGGGACCTTGCGAGGCTGGTGGGTAGTAGGTACATAGGGAATTAGTGTTAAACGAATGTCAGAACAGTAGCACACTCACCTTTTTGCCTGTTGCAGTATTGCCCTTGACGAGGTTGACGACAAAGCAGTGGTGTCGCCAGAACGCTTCTGTGTTCCGCTTGGCTGTGAGTATGTCGCAACGTCGATACCAGCGTGAGCGGGTGTTGTGACGGTGAACGAAGAGTACTCACATTTGAAGTCGTCCTTCAGGACTCTCTCGATTAGCCTCCCCTCCATCTCGCCCAGCTTGCGAAGCAGGGAGAGGGGATTCTTCCTGATGGCCGCTGTACCAAGCTTCTGGACCAGTTGACGATTGTATTCATCCGTCGCATCAACCCATTTTCTCGATGTCATCTCATAAGAAATCCATTGGAATTCTGCGCGCATCTCCATGAAGAGGAAGAATTCGTCGTTGCCTTTGATCACGAGGGACTCCGGATTGATGCCTGTGGCGGCCAGGAAGAGCTGCTGGGATCTTGTCGTGTGGCTGGCGCGACCCTGGCTGGCAGGGGTATCTCGGGTGAGCGAAGTGTCCGTGAGCGAGGCCATGTGTGGCTCTGTAGATGTATTTATGGGTAAGAATGAAACAATCGGTGTTGTCGACAACACTGAGACTGACCTGGGGTGGAAGGGATGAATGGCACCGGCGGCACTGGTACGCTCTGGGCAGTGAGAGACTTTGGGGGATGGGAGCTGTGAGTATAGTCGTTTGAGTGCTTGAAGTAACGTTCGAGCGTTCCAATGCAATGATGAGGCTCAATTGTGCCCTGTGAATATGATAGACTTAATACTGTACATTTTGAATTGGAGTGAACAAGGCACTTACACCAAGTTTCGTGGCTGCTGTGTCCATGCCTGGATCCTGTGGTGTCTCTTCTGCATTTCGCTTGGTAACGGTCAGAACCGCATCTGTGGGGCACGAGGAGTGCAGGCTTGACTCGGAGTTGTTGACCTGTGGAAGTTCTAGCAGCTTGGGATCGATATTCAGTTCATGGAAGATAAACTTGCGGCTGGAGAGAATGGCATGCTCGGTGACGGTATCGTCACCACGAATAGTATCACCTTGAGAAAAGTTGATATCAACCTGGAATTCGTTGACTTCCTCCTTCACCAGGCCGCCGAACGTGGAGACATGTTCTGAAGGTACCAAACCAAATGTCTCACCAGAGTCGGCGAATTGAAGCTCAGGGAGAGCGAGGAGAGTGCACTGTGCATCAGCTGCACGGAGCCGATTATAGACTTTCGCAATGGCATCTGACAATCTGATGTGATGAGAGCCGGCTGTTGATGTGATGAATGGAGTCTTCTCGGAATGATGGGATGCGATTCGAATGTTTCTGCGGTGAACGAAGTCATGACTGAGGGCTGCAAGCATTACGATGCCGCTCGGCTGTGCTCTTTGGAGGGTGTTCCATGCCTTGTGGCATCCTTCGATACGACTTCCATCGGAGAGCACATCCTGTCGGCGGCGCTGTAGGCAACCCTTGCGGACGTGTTTGAGCTGCTCCTGATGAACCTAAAAAATGTTTTTATGCCGCTAGCACTGCTACTATAGTTAGCCTACCTTCTCAGATGCAACGGACCAGATGGTTCCCTTTGATGACCACTTATCATAGGCATACGCTAGTCGTTGCTCCTGTTCTTCTTGGTCCCAGTATTCAGCCCCTTGCTCTCCTTCACTGGCATGCCTCTTTAGTATCGCATTTGTAATGTCCGACATGACCGCAGCACGATGAGGATTCTTGCTTCCGTTTAAGATAGTTGCCATGTACCTAGTTATCAACATAAAATAGTATCTTCCAGTGAAAGAAAGAAGACAACGTACCGCGCAATGAAATGCCAAACGTCTTGGATGGAATCGCTGTCAGGAAAAACTGCAGTTATCGCGCTCCTTACCAAGCAACAATTGTCGCTGACGAACATATCCGGCAGCGGTTGTCCAAGGAGCTGAGTGCGATGCCGTATTCCTGTAAGAATCTCCTTGATCTCGGCATTAGCTTTTGACTGACAGAAGCGCTGTCAAGTGCAGCAGATAATCAGCTACCAATCACCTTATCGATTGTGTGATAACAGGGGCACTTACCCAAGCGATTATTTCATTCTTCTCATTCAGAACGCTCAAGATTCCTCCCTTCAGGTATTTCGATCGTTGGCCATCCTTGTCCGTAACAGTTGCCTTGTTGGATATCTTGAAGGTGCTGTCGAGCAAGCCGCAAATTGCTACAACCATGGTGAGTCACTCGTCACATTACATATGGCTGAATTGGTCTCACCTGTCAACGACTGCATGTAAGACTGGGACTTGTGCTCCCGCGCGCGCACGATGAATTCAAGGTAAACTTCCGTGATTGTATCCGCCGATATGCACTGAGCGTCGTAGTTGAGTGGATCATCAAAAGTTGAGAACATTTGAAGGCCTTTGGGGCTGATGCCAAAAAAGGACGATACCGTTCTGGGCCCCGTGAATACTTCGTCAAGTCTACTCAAGTACTCAAACGTGCGCCGGTGGTATTCCAGCAGATGGAGTTCTGGAAGAGGATCAGGTCAGTACAATATACTGGAAAACTGGACTTATGTCTGATCTGCTCTGCCAGTCCACCTGACGTTGAGGAAGGTCGAACTTCAACGATCAGGTCAAAGAGGTCCCGTGTCAACCCGCAGCGGTGGAGAAAAATGGGGATGCCGCCTGCCAGATAACACGAGCACAGAGCATGCGGTACATGTATGTCAGCGCGGTGAACACTTGTACATTCACGTCACAACTCACGCGGAATTTTCCAGTGTTCCCATGACTTCCAATAGGCACTGCTCGTGGTTGCACAGCAATAACTTGACACTTCTGGCTCGCTCGAAGGTGTGACCAAGTCGGTCGTTCTTTTCTCTACTTGCTTGGCCAACACCTGCGACGAATCCCTTGTAGCTGCCCCACATCTCTTTGACCTACATGCGTTGCAGCGCAACTGCAAGCCCAACGCAACTTCATCTTGAACGACACCGTGCAGTTCACGAGCTCCGGTACCGGTCCATCCCTCCCAAGTGACTTCAGTGGATTGACACTGGGGACAACAGGCAAGCTCTGGGTAATAGAATGGATGGACAATATTGACCGGTTTCAGGTACTGTACCTCAGGATCGACGTCGAATGCTCCTGACCGCTTGCGAAGATGCAGATAAGAGGGTGGGAGGAATCGTGGGCCAAGCAGGGGCACATCGACACTCAGCTTGGCGGGTGCATTCCCCTTCTTCCGTGGCCGTGTCTTTTCCCAGACAAAACTGACATATTCAATGACCTGTGACTCCCACTCGAGCTGGCACCGTGGACGAGGCCTCTTCCTGGACTCGGGTAAGTTGCTCCACGTATCTGCTCGTCGATTCACCTGGTCAAGACTCAGGCATAAGTTCAGTCATTCAGATATCCATGTCACAGTCACTCACCGAGTCAGTCCACCTCATGCGGAACGTTTCACGGTCCTTGGGAGTGACGAGCGATGAGCTACGAAGGAGAGAAACGACCACCTGTGGCTCGAATACCGACATTGGGATGTAACACAACGAAGCTAGGTAGAACAAAGCTCAGGGGCTGGCCTGCTCCTGACACCTGAGTACTTTTAGCATTATATAGCATTCGTCTGTACCCTCCTGCCATTCTCCTCCTGTTCTTCATCTCCATCTTATCTAGTCATCTCCGTCTATCCAGTTCACTGCGCTTTCAAACTGGCACGTCACAACATTGAATTATTACCGTTTTGTACGTTCATAGACTCATCTAAACTTCTCATGCTGGTATGTCAATGCTAATACTGATTTGTGACTCGGACCCAAGTCAATTTCGCTTGGTAGGACCAACAATCCACTCCAATGACCGAGACTGAGTCTGCCACTGCTGACAACGGTGCTGAACAGTTAGCACCGGTGCACCAACCTGGTGAGAGCAGCTCGGCAACAAATCAAAGCCTTGCCAGTGATGTGATTGACCTCACACTTCACGAGGATTCAGTAATGAATCCATCAAGTGCTGCTACACCTGAGCCTGCTGAAGGCATACGAGCACGTTCGATCTCGCAGGCATTAGCCAGACTGATTAGTGATGACGTAGTAAAGGACTCAAAGTGAGTCTGAAAACTATTTCCTCCGAGTCATTCCCTTGTGACTTCCTTACTGACAGCCTGAGCCCACAGGGATGACAAGATCATGCAAGTGCACCATGTAGATCATGCAGTTACTTCTCGTGTGGGACTCCACACAATGCTCGAGCAAATGGGACAAAACCATGGATTTCGGGCTAATGTAGTAAACGAGGTATACAGATGCTCAAGCAGTCTTGAAGAAACTGACGAGATATTATGTGTCATGAGGGAAGTGGCACAAAAACAAGGAGATCGGGAGATCCGGCATAGGTCAAAGCGAAGGAAGACAGCATAGCAAACCGAGCGAACAGACTACGATTCCTACAATTTGCGCACGCATTTGTTCGTTGAGCTTAAATCTACATGTACTAGTAGTTCTATAGTTTCCATACTACTGCTGACCGATCCTTGTAATGCTTATGTCCCAGGGGGCTCAGGCCTCGAGGTTTGGCTCACACCCATTATCATAATTCACAAGTAGTAGTAGCAAATGTATTACGTTGGAAACATGCCTTACATCTACCCCTTGGGAGGGTTCGCCGGGTTCCGGGAGGCTACCCCTTCCGAGCTTCTCCGCGAGCCTTCCGGCTCGCGGCCCCTGCGAATGACCAATCTGCCCAACTGCGAAAGCAAATAAGTGCGTGATCACTGATCAGATATAGTCGCTGCATTAGCAGCGTTACACAGCCAGGGGATCGAGTCGATACAATCATCGAAAGAACTCACTGGCAACAGGGCCGGCTGTGTCCCGTACGATGTCCCACCTGCGGTCGTTAACTATCCAGTTCCTCACTTTTGCGGGCACCTGCGACGAGCTCGGGGACCCAAGGGCGCTCACGACATGGGAAGACTGATGATAACCAGGGATCACGACACACACATTCCCGTGTGAGTTTATTTGTTGTAGTTGGAGTGAATGAACATGACGCGCACTGGACCACACGCACCTCAAGAGCGTAGCAATGAGACCTACATAATCTCAAGTGAAGAGTCAACCAGCGCGGTCGCACTCGAAGATGGCGCATGATTAATCAACTCCGCTGCCTCAGAGAACAGAACACTTATTTTCAACACATCCAAACATTCACCATGTCAAACCAAGATTTTACATAGCCATGTAGCCATATGTGGAAGAGTTAGGCTACAACGACGGAAACGAAATAGTCAGCTATAGGATGTTCGACGATGAGAATCTTACCTGAACCAACAGAATATGATCCTCCCCGATCATGACAGCATCCCATCCTTCCTCCGAACGATGGAGTGTGAGAGTAGCGACACGCCCAGGTAGCGCTGTGGTCACCTCCTCGCCGAAACTTTCACACCGAGCACTGAGTCTCGGCCGTTTCGCGAGACGCTTCCATGGTATGGGGGAATCGACGCTGGTTTTGACATGCTTCCTCGCCGCATAGGGATTAAAATCGTAAGCTCGCGCCACGTGTCCATTTTTCCATCCTAGACCTTGGATAAATTTCATGCCGTAAGTGTAGCAAACCCAAGTCTCCGATGGTTCCCTGCAAAGCATACGTGTTCCATTCGGACCCCATGCGTCCCAAGCGACGTTGCGACGTGGTACATTATGCGAACGTTGGACTTCCGAGAGTAGAGTGGATAGGGGTACAATGAGGACTGTGGGATCGTGCGCCTCATATAAGATGGTGCGCATGGAAATTGTGAAGATGAAGTCCTTCCGAGAGCCATAGAAAGGAACTCCTGAATCAGCAGGTGGTCTCCAAGTTGGCGTGGGCTCTGATCGAATCAGGAAGTATTCCATAGTTCCTTGGAGCTTGGGATAGTGCAATTCACATACGTACGGCATATCCTCCAATGAATGAACTGGATTAATATATGCTGCTATGCTCAGCACTTGCAAAGTGGGCTCCCTGGTTGATCTGAGGATTCCTGCGAGAATCAGATCCTCTGTCATGAACGCAAAGGATTGAAATCCTGGTGTGCGAATATTCTGATTACAGAAAGGATCAATGGTGAAGCAAGTAAGTAAGGGACAAACCACTGACAACTTCCTGATGCCCAGTTCGCCAGTTCCAGACGAGGAAAGAGTTCAGAGTTGATGCACCGAATTGATCATAAAAGAGGACAGCGAGGTGATTGCCACAGATCTGTATCAGGAAGGAGAACTCGGCATGCAAAGTCTCTAGTGCATGCGTTATCTGTGCCACCGCAGTGTGGGGATGGTGTTCCCCAGAAAGAGTTCGTAAATGAAGCTTGCATGACACATCCGAACTACCACAGAGCTATTATAAGACCATGCACATACTGAACGTTGAACTCACAAGTTGCCGACCAGTTCAAGTAAGACAATGAGATCTTGGGAGTTGTCTAACGTGAAATCACGGATTCTGAAATCGAAAGGAACAGACCATCTCCTTTCTGCAATACCTTTGAGCTTGCACGGTAGCTGAACGAGGAAAAGTTCATTTTCATGGGTCGACTGCGCTAGTATGCCACCTGAAAATTCCCAACAATGCCCATCACACATGGGAATGGACCCATGTGATGTCCACTCCATATCGTTCCACACCCGATTATGCTCTCGTAGGAGATTGAATCGGCTGATAGTGTCCATGGATGAATGTTCGTTATCCTCCATGTAGGATGCGAATAACTCGATCTTGTAGCCCAAATGGGTGCTTCCTGATATGATGGAATGGAATAACTTGCAGACCTTGTTTTGGATATGAAATAACAGAAGTCATCTTGTCGATGAAGAGCACATCTGTAGATTGTGTACACTCACTTGCATGCATCTCAGAAGCGATGGGACATCAAGGTGGTTAAAAGTCAACCCGGTCAATTCGTCTGGGAGAGGTAACCCCATAGCAAATCGGTGACGGTCGTGGTGAAAGGACCGTGTGGCGCGTCAAACCATGTATGGCTTGTGGTCCATCTCGTCCAGACTTGGACGCCCAACTCGACTTCTCATTTCCCATCGCAGATCGCATCCATCGATATCTTTCCATACACCATCCCAACCATCTCAGTCAATGTACCCACCGATCGAACCGTTTGAGACAGGAAGGCTTGAAGTACAGGCTTCCCCAACGTTCATCCACTCACTCTAGTTCGTCTGCCGATCCTATTCTGTCCTCTGCTCGCACTTATGTATTGTCCCCATTCCTTACCGTAGCTATGAAATCAGTGGAAACAGGGGCGGTGTCCCAGGTGTGTTACCAACATTTGTAGCGCATTCAGCGTTGACATCTTCGCGATAGTCGTCTTTCTTCATGGGGGTCCTGGTGGCGGGGTAGATCCCAAGGACAGGCAATTTTTCAGTCCGGAGAAATACAAGGTCTATCTACCGGTCTCCGCTTCATGTCCTCACTGATTTCTCACACCAGATCGTCCTATTTGATCAACGTGGTGCTGGCAAATCAACTCCGTTCGTTCTTCTTAAACCTGCAAGATCAAGATTCGACGTATTAATCGTTGATGCAGGAGTGCTTCCACTGAATATAACACCACTTGGGACCTCGTGGCGGATATTGAACGTCTTCGCGAGAAACTGGGAATCGACAAATGGCATGTGTTTGGTGGTAGCTGGGTACGTTCTTCTGCTCTCATTGTTTGCCCGCTAAACTGACTTCTGATAGGGGTCGACGCTTGCGTTAGCGTACGCCCAGGTGAGTCTGGTGAATGGCTGTCGTGCGATCTGACGCGAACTTCGAACTTAGACCCACCCGACAAGGGTAAGGAGCCTTGTCTTGCGGTAACACCTTTCCTAATCTAGTCGACTGTTCACTTACGACGTGGATTCAGTGGTATTTTCACCCTCCGGAAGAGGTTCGCAGACTTCCCATCCCCCTCCATTATAATATACATATACTCACCATTTCCAGCGAGCTTAACTTCTTTTATCAAGACGGTGCTTCCCATCTCTTCCCGGAAGAGTGGTAGGTACTTTCATCCGCGATCGTTCTGTGCTTGATCGTGGTTCACTCATTCGTTCACTTTCTGGTCCCGAAATTCTATGAACACGATTCCAGGGATCGCTACCTTGCACCTGTGGATCCTTCGAAACGACACGGCATGTTGACAGCATACCATGCACTCCTAGACTCACCGGAGGAGAAAACAAGATTACGAGCTGCAAAAGCATGGTCTAGATGGGAGTGAGTGATTTCTTCCGACTTATTTTCAAGCCTCAACATGGTCGATGATTTGTTAACGCGCAGGATGGCCACCTCCAAGTTGTACGTCAGTGAAGACATGCTCCGACGTGCAGAGGAAGACACGTTTGCACTGTGTGTTCCTTCTCGAGTATCAGTTGCGAGTTCCCTCCCTGACCATGGCATGTACAGTGCCTTCGCACGCATTGAAAACCATTATTTCGTCAACGAAGTCTGTCCCGGAAGCTCCTTTGTGTATTTTAGAGAAATGCTAACCTCATGTGACAGGGATTTACGCGCGACGGCCAGCTCTTGGAAGAGCAGAGTATCGCTAAGATGCAAGTACGAGTGTCTGTCTCATGCTCACTTTTGCTGACATGCGTATGCAGTCGACACATACCTACGATCATCGTACAAGGAAGATACGATGTTGTCTGTCCCGTATGTTCCTCGCTCCTGCATGCTCTCTTCCTTGCTCTGATTGACTCCGATCTAGGCGACGACCGCTTGGGCACTCAAGGCAGTCTGGGAGGCGAAGCCTTCGACATCGTTCAGGTTAAGCATTGTTCCCGATGCAGGACACTCGTCGCGCGAGAATGGGACCGAGAAGCTGCTGGTTGAAGCCGCGGATGAAGTTGTCGCAAGATATTGATATCGATGAAGTACTTTGGATCAGAGCATGTATTGAATTACTACTACTACTTGCGAATTCTCACGGCCTTGGTCCCTTTCTGCATGCAACAAAGCAGACAAGCACGAAATAGTACGACCTCCCAGTGTCCGATTGGCGGTGCCGGTGAAGCTTGTTGGACATCTTCGGTCCTCTTATCATCTGTATCCTTTTCCCTTCTCTTGGCATATTTCTTGGCCACGTCGAGGGCAGGC
>QGOH01003191.1:0-10233 GCA_003313155.1 Boletus sp. MG95
GGGGGAAGGAAGTGAAGCGGACCGAGAATGTACTGGAGGGGTTCACCGGCGAGTCTACGGTCGAGCGAGTCCAGGAGCGCGGCGGGTCGCGACTGTTTCATCCATTTGAATTCTTGGTCCGCACATTCGCGACCAATGGCCAGAGCGAGTTTCGCCAGTGAATTCTGCATCTACCAGTTGACGGTAACCAAAAAAAAATAAAAAATAAGTCCGGTGATTAATTATTACATAATATTACAGCGGGACAGCTGGAGATCTCCTCCACCTCGACGCCAACGTATATGTACTCCCCATGTCCACCCACGTCGTACCACCCACCGACTCCCCCGCTGACACGGACGACAATCCGATGTCCTCCACCACCTATATCAACCCCGCACACATGGCCCATCCTGACCACGTCCCGGATCTCACGCACGAGAAGCGCAAGTCCGCTGTACCCGCCAAACGAAGGCGCGCTACTTCTCCAGACGAGAGCGGCGACTCATCTTCACACCTCCCTCGAAAACACAGAGACGGCCCAAAGAAGAAAAAGGCAAACCGTGCCTGCGCCCATTGCCAAAAGGCTCACCTCACCTGCGACGACTGTCCGTCCTCCCTCCCTCTCCTCGATGTCCTCTCACTTCCCCTCCACAGCGCGTCCCTGTCAACGCTGCATAAAGCGCGGCATGGCTGGAAGTTGTGTCGAGGGTCATCGCAAAAAAGCAAAGTATCTCCTCGACGATGACGAGCTCGGTCCGTCGACCCCAGCCACTTTCCTTTTCGCGCTTCTCTGATCACGTGACC
Source organism: Boletus sp. MG95 (assembly GCA_003313155.1). NCBI lineage: Eukaryota > Fungi > Basidiomycota > Agaricomycetes > Boletales > Boletaceae > Boletus > Boletus sp. MG95. Next base: position 787 of record QGOH01003191.1, read on the forward strand.
ATGACAGAGCAACTGAAATCTAAGGCGTCTCATCCGGAAAAGGACTCTGATCACTCACTGCCCGCCATACCCACATGTAAATCCCCTTCCACGTCTCTCCTCTCATCACCTCACATGTCCCTCTCCGCAGCTGAACCGTTTCCCGCAAACGACCCTCTCTTCAATGTCTCCTTTGACCCCAACTTCACCTTTGGCTCAGAGGCTGCGAACTTGGAGTACTCCATCCTTTCCGCTATCCTTGGCAACCCAAGTCCTCCCGATTCCGCCTCAGGCACTGCGCCCTCTCCCTCGCAGCCCCAACTACAATTGACCGTACCAAACTCAACTTGGTCGCCAGAACCCCTACACGCCCAACCCCATTACCAACCAGGCCCACAACCACCGTATCCCTTTACGGAATCCACTCGACTGTCCATACCCGAACCGACGCTTGCTGCCACTGCCCAGCCATCCCCCACGACCGCCTTTATCTCCTACTCTCCTCCGCAGTTTTCGCGTCCTTCTCGGGACTCTGCCGCCGATATCTCATATAATACTTCCTATCCTCACGGCCAGTCTGTGTCCTCCACAACACCCTCCATTCCTCCGCGTTATCCCCGCGACGCCAGCAGTACAACGCCAATGGGCATGGTCCGCGTGTCCTCGAAAGAGGCTGGTCCTCATTCCCTCGAGCCTTCCGCACATCCCTCGCCCTCGTCGACGAGCTCAACGCACCAGAGCAGTTTGGACATTCATTCTGTTCGTCATCCCTTTCTATTCCCGACCGTGTGAGCTGAGCATGTCAATAGCCGCTCAACGTCACAACTCCGTACGACTATACCGAGGGGTATCATTTCCTCATGAAACATCTCCCAACCCGGTGTGTACATCTTTCACGCGCAGGCATGACACATGCATGGCCTATGCAGGTCCATTCCTGATATGATCCCCTCATGTTGGAACGCCCTGGTTGACAGATTTGAAAAGAATGACATTCTGCGCATCGTTCGAGCGCTTGCTATTTTTCGACCATCGCTGATCGCGCTGCAAATGCCCATGACAGAGGAAGACGAAGTTTTTGTCGAAAGGTGCTTCCAACGCTCCTTGATCGTGTGTCTTTTTTTATCCCGTTTCGTGAAGCACGTGATCTAACTCAGGTACAAGGAACTTGAAAAGCTTATCTCGTACAGCGGTACCCCAACTGTCGTATGGCGCCGTACGGGCGAAATCTGTCTCGTCGCACCTGAATTTTGCATGTTGACCGAATGGCCGATGGAAGAGCTTGTCGGGAAACGCAAGTACATTTACGAGGTAACGCCCCACTCCTTTTCTACTCCACCTCTTTCTGTTCACGGCGCGCGCCCGAATCGACGCTACTCTCCCCATGCCTTTTGCCTGTCTCTCCCTCTCTACATCCTACCCGCTCTCCTTCCAACCCGATCCCCACCTCTTGCAGTTGTTTGAAAACCAATCCGTGGTCGAATACTGGGAAAATTTTGCCTCGCACGCTTTCGAAAACACGACCAAGGCAGTGTATTCGCATTGTGTCTTACTCAAGCCGTCCGGTGCCCCGTTGCCAGCGACGTTCTGTTTTTCGATCCGAAGGGACATATTTGATTTGCCGAGCATCGTGATCGGTGAGCTCTCTATCTTCTTTTTCTCGGGGTTTTTTTTTGATTTACCGATGCGATGTGCGGTGCTAATACTGGGCTTGTTTGTTTCATCATGAAGGCCAGTGGTTACCTTTGCTATAAGCCATGCGCTCCCGCCCTCGTTTCGGTCGTCCGCCGTTTCCTTTTTCTCTCATTGGTGTCTTTTTTTCTCTCCTATTGTCGCGTTCCGTTTGTTGTATGCCGCTATCTATCAGGTTCCGCGTTCCATCTCCAGGAGAGCATGTTCACGTCGATCCCGATCTCGCATGCTTTCACAAGTCTGTCTCACTTGGATCACTCGCTCGTCATGGATTGGTTTTCTATTTCACCCTCTCTCTCTCTTGGGACGGCATGATTTATTATTTCCTTGTCATTTTTGTTTTACTTGTTGTTTTTCTCTTAAAGTAACGCCGCATGCGTACGATGGGATCGTCGACGTTGTCGTTCGATCCATTCGATGCACACATGACCTAGGATAATACGCGATTGTTCCCGTCCGCCCATACACACACTTAATGAAAGGAAAAAAAAAAATGGAAATTTCAACCAGGGAAACGCGATGGTCGGAGCGTGTCATGACGCATGATGCCCGCGGATATATGTCACTCGGAGCCGGGAGAACGAGGTCACCGGACATGGGGTGCAGATGCGACCTTGGCCATATGTACGTAGCGTGACTAAGTAGGCTACAGGGAGGACGAGAGAGGAAGGTGGGAAGAGGACGGATGGAACAAGGTCCGAGCCAAGAAACGCACGGTCCTCCAAAACGAATCCAGTAGAAGAAAAAAGAAAAAGAAAAAGAAAAGAAAAGGGGGGAAATACATATATCCAAATCCGCCGCGGGGCATGCAACGCAAGGGGAAGCCTCAAGGAAGGAGGCGAAATGTGAGCCGAGGGGATGAAACGTGTAAGCGTTGGCGAAAGACGAAGGGTCTAGGCGTTGTTCTCTTGGCTTTATACGGCGTCCTGTACGGTCGCGTACTCGCTCTCTATCCCTGGTTCCATCAGTGCGGCGTGGACGAGGATGAGACATGACGAGGCGCCGACGAGCCAGAAGAAGGTCATGACAGGGGATGAGAGCCAGAGGATGGGGAGGCCGATAACGAAGAGGGCGACGTAGAGGGATTTTTGAGTGATGACGTGGTCGCCCACTTGAACGGGGTCGAGGCCTGTGAGACAGGGGGAGATGGAGATGGATGAGGGTGAGGGAAACCAAAACAAGGGGAAAGCGGGGGACGAAACGTACCAAACTTGTTGATCGCAGCGAACCCACCAAAGAGAAAGGCGAGCGAGATGAGCAACAGCGGACGCGTGATGCTACGAAACAAAAAAAAGAACAGGAGCAAGGCCCCGAGGTCAGCCTTCCCGAACGAGGTGCAGAGAGAGAGAGGGATGGACGGACATGGCATAGACGGCGAGGACGAGGACGATGAGGGTGTAGTTTCCAGAGAAATATCGCGTGTTGTAGGTGATGCGCTATATCGGGGCGGCCCATGGACGAATGCGAATGCGAACGCCGATATCGGGGAGAGCGACGGTGGCCGGACAGGGGGACCCAGGGAAAACGGGACCGCGGAAGAGAGAAAGAAAAGAGAGGGAGAGTCAGCACGCGCGCCTGCTGGCCAATGCCAGACTGATGCGCGATCCTACGTACCGACACGGCCTGGGTCGTATCTGCTGGTCTTGACAGACGGTGAACGTCAAAGAATTCAATAGGTGATCGAAGTGCGCTCAAGCGCGTCTCCTGTACATGACATGGGTATGAATGAAAAGGATAGGGTCCGAATTCAAAATCCGAGTGAGCGACGCACCCGGATGGACTTGAATGTCTCTGTCACACGCATGAGGGCTTCCATGGTCGAAGGAGGAAAGAACAGTGGCTCGTCGTGGGTGGGAGAGGTAGAAGGGAGATAAAGAGTACTCGAGGGTGTTTCGTCGAGGTAGTTGTGCACTGCACTGCTTTACTGCGACTGTGCGCAGCGTGGACAAACACGTCACCCTTCCGATCTCCGTTCCGACTGGTGACTAACACGAGGATGTACGGTAGACTTTCGCTCGATCCTGGTGTGTTGACAAGCAAGCAACGGTTCATGACGGAGGGACTCAGGTTCGTTCGTAGAGGAGCAGTGTAGACGAGCGAGGTAAGGTGCTTGTCCTACGTCTTGGCCTTGCCCAAGTCCAAACCGGGGTTAGCGCGTGGGAAGCCCAACGACTTCCACCAGACCGTCCATCTGCCTCATAGACGCGGCTGGTCACCAGACTACGTGCTCAATCGCAAGGAGTTGACTGGGCGCACTAAAGATGCGCTTCGCTTCGTTGCATAAACCTCAACAGGACCGATCGACACATTCATGTACAGAGTTCAAGAATCAGACCACGAATTCGTTTCAAAGACTGCTCAAAGGTACGTCTCTCTTCCTCGCCGTTGGAACCCGCGCGGTATAGGCGCACTCACGTCACCCTCTCCGATGATGAACCGCCCCATTCTATTTCATGTAGCGTGCCAACAAGAAATCGATAACCTCACAAAACGTTCCAAAGTCGTCGAGTCAGCCTTTCTAATTGTCTACAAAGTTCTCGCAGAAGCATCGGATTTTTTTCCACTTCTCGAAGTAGTCGTGGAACAGACGATCATGTCTGAAACGAACACATCGTTGACTGCCGAAGTCAACGCGCTCAAGGCCGAGGTCGCGCGACTCAGGGGGGAGAACGCTGAACTGGAACGGGAGAATGGGACGTTGGAGGGTACGAAGAGGAGAGTGGAGATCTTGGAGGGGCAAGGTGAATGTGTGCGTGATGATTTGCATTTGCGCGTGCGGAGAACACCGGGATTGGTGCTGACCAGGGCATCGAGATAGATGGAGGAGTTGATCGCCGACAAGGTCATGCAGACGGGGAATGAATTGAAAGCGACGTATGATGAACGTTTGCGGAACTGACGAAGAATGGTGAGTGACTTGCTGGCGGTCCATTCAAGTTTGACCTCACTACTATCGCTTTCGCTCATCGTGCGTCACAGCGAGCAGGAGTGGATACGTCAAGTCACGCTCTACAAGTCGCAACTTCGTGCGCTTCGACTGGCGAACGGGACTAACCAGGCGCGTCTTTTGGATGTCAGCTCGCGCACTGATCAAGACTTTGTCTCACGACTGGCTGAGGCAGGCATGGTCCTCGCCGAACCTGAGAGGGCGAATCGCGGAGCCGCGGCTGTCGAGGGGAGGAACGTACATCATCCCTCTCTCTGCCTAAAGCCTCTATCCTTACTGTGAGGGCTTTATATACAACATAACAGGAGGAGTTGCCTGCCGAGATCGAAGCACTCAGGGCGGAAAGCGAGCACACAGTTGTGTGTTTGTTGTCTCTCGGCTGCATTGATTTAAGCCGACCACTTATGCAGGATAACAAACTTGCAATTGCGTCTTTCGACTCTAAAGTCAGCCAACGCAGATCTAACAGCCCAACTTCTTTCTACCCAGTCACAATTATCTATTGCACAAACTCGACTCGCAAGACATGACAAAAAGGGAAAAAGTAGAGCTGCAAGCAGAAATGGGCATGCTTGAGCAGAAGCTGCGATGCCGATTACGATGAAATCAAGCGGGAGCTCGAGATCATGAAGGCGAGTTGGTGTATATTTCCGAACGAATCTCAAATCCGATTGCTCATGGTTACGAATAGTATGTTGAATTTGGCGGTCTCGACGCCACTTCCGACGTGGATGGTCCTCCCACGAGTTGGAAGGCGTACATCTCCCTGATCCAAAGGCCGACAAGGCAAATGCACAGCATGGAAAGAATCTTGAAGCGCTACTCGCGAGCAAGAACAAGCGTATCCCTGAGGAACTCATGCGTTTCAGGGTAGGGTTACCTCTCCCCTTGGTAGTCACCACAACACACGCGCTCACGTACCGTATCAGGTCTTGCACGTATCTCTTGAAGGGTCCCTCAAGTCTACGCAGTCCGAGCTCGGCACGGCTGGGGCAGAACTCTCCAAGCAAAAATCCCTCAACGAGAAACTCGAGACAGACCTTCTCGCACTCGAAAACACACACACCTCTTCCAGTTCGGCGTTCCGTGCTCTGAACCGGTCCCGCTGGCCCGTCACATGGGTAATATCGGGGTGTCCGCAGACGAGGTGAACAAAATCAGCGTGCTTCGTGTCGTACTTCTAGACGACGACTCGCCTTTCTTGTTCCTTGCAGTTTCCAAGCCACAAGCCAAAATCCAGTCCCAGCCCAGCCAATGCGCTATCGGCGCCCATCGTTCCACTCGTTCTTTGGGGTTTTGCAGACTGATTATCTTTTTCGCTGACCCTTGGGCATTCACGGGATGCGCAACACGCAGGAAATTTGACGCCAGTTTCATACGATTTCAGAATTGCGTTCTGAGATCGAGTCGCTGCAGCCGGATAACCTCAAGTTATATGAAAAGGTGCAATATATGCAAAGTTATCGTGTGAGGTCGTCTGTGTCGCAGTTGGACCCCTTGCCTGGGACGTCCCGGTCACACAAAACGAGCAAGTCCAGGGTGGATGGCACAGGGGATAGTGGTGAGGAAGACGAGATGGAGCTGGGGAAGTGGAGGCAGAGATACGAGGAAACAATGAATCCATTCGAAGCATTCCGAGGGAGGGTACGTATGTGCAACGGTATATACACTTACTTGTCATATTTTACAGGAAGCGACACAAGCATATACGTCCTTGCCACTCCCGGAGCGTCTTCTCCTCATGCTCACCCGAGCGGTTCTCGGACATCGTCGTCCGAGACTTGTGTTTGTGAGTTATGCGACTGGGTTACATCTCTTGGTCCTCTGGGTCCTCTGGAGCGGGGGAATGGTGGAACAGGGGGAATGGATGGACACGTTAATGTACCGCGACCTTGTACGATGCAATGCCCGGATTTGATGATCACGTCGTATTACACAGCATGGTGACCTTGTAATCATGTCCACCTGACCGTAACGGAGCATCCATTGTTTCGCCTCGGAGCTTGAGGACTTCGCTACTCAGCGCACAAATCTGTGTCACTCTGTACTTGGCGTGTTGTTCGAGTGTCGAGGCCGTCCCAGCCCATTGTGCCCATGGATGACCAGGACATAGTTTTACCCAGTATCACGTTTCCCTGCACGGAGCAGAGACTTTGCGGTGGGCGAACCCCTCTTGGTCATGGCTGGTGAGAGTGGCTTGGTCAGGGACGTTCTCATGTTGTCATAGGTAGTATATGTGGCCAAAAAGATGTAGATTCCATTTATTCAAGTAACTAATTCGGGGGATTGATACGATTGGAGGATAGCGTTGCTACGGGGGTCGGAAGTTGAAAGCAGGGACTGGTGAGATCGATAGGCGCCTTGCGCGTCGAGCTTCACTTCCACCTTCCCAACCACCTTGATTCTCAGTTCTACGTCTTTCCACGCACACGCTCTCCAGAATGGCGACGGAAGACACAAGCGACTTCGAAGACATCCGAGAGAAATTTGGCCGTTTCAGGGTCCTTATCGTTGGGCGGGCGAACGCAGGCAAGACCACCATTCTGCGGGGGATTTGTGACACTACGGAAAATCCGGAGATCTACGACGGCGATGGGAACAAGGTGTGCATCTAGGTCAATGTACGCTGTTGTGCGTCATGCTAAACCGTGCAATTAGATCGATCCGTCACAAGTCGAGGGAACCAGGGGGGTGGGTATCGTTACAGCATCAGGCGTAGACGTGATGCAAGTTATTCTTCAGCGCGGAGAGCACAACATCGAGAACGAACTGATTTTCCGGAGCAACGATAAATTCGTCTTTCATGATTCGCAGGGCTTCGAAGTTGGTCGCGAAGACGAATTCCTGAGGATGAAGGAATTTATTGCGGATCGTGCGAACACCACTTTTCTCAAGAAGCGCATCCACGCGATATGGTAACGGGGCAGGGGTGTATTACAGTACATTAACCAACGTGTTCTGCTGAATAGGTACTGCATCCCAATGGATAAGCTCGACCGAGCGATCCAACGTTCCGAGGAAAAGTTCTTTGAAGAATGTGACCCTGGAAAAGGTGAATACATCTTCGTCGCGGTTCTCTTGAGCTTATGATTTTTTCAGTTCCTGTCATGGTGCTGTTCACCAAATTTGATGCACTGTTGCCTGTGGCAATGGGAAAATTAGCCCCTGCTGATTGACAACTGCCATTACAAGAACGGGTGTCAAAGGCCAAGGGACTCGTTGATGGAATTTTCAGTAGAGCTGATGTATGGGGACGTCTTTCTCAAATGAAATATGCTCCAAAGTCCTGTGTCCAGATTGGAGGTTTGTATCATGTTTTCTTATACACCTACTGGGTTGTGCTATTCATCCATATGCTAGGCATGCATAAGTCTAATGAAGGATGCAACAGTCTACTGGAGAATGTTGCAACTGTCCTAGATGATAAAGCCCTGCAAATGCTGTTAGTATCAGCTCAGAAAACAAACTTGGCACTTTGTATGAAATTTGCAGCTCGATGGTGAGTTATCACAAAAAGTGACTTATTCATAATGGCCTAACATCAAATAAAGTCTAACATTGATAGTCACCAGAGTGCACAATACTGCACTCCCCATACAAAATATGAACAATGCAGGGTTGGATGCACTTCCATATTGGTTTCCACATTTTGAGGTAAGGTAGTATTCCATAATGAGATTTGCATGTGATATTAGTGGATGTGTCCTTATTGTTGATTCTCCTCTAATGATTGTAGCGGGTAAGTTCTGTATTCTGGCATGTTGGTGATAGTAATCATGCTGATAATCTCATGTCCATTCTTCATCTTTCCTTGGCACTATAGTTTGTGAGTTGTGCATTCTGGCATGTTGGTAATAGTGTTCATGCTGATGATCCCATGTCCATTCTTCATCTTTCCTTGGCACTATAGTTTGTGAGTTGTGCATTCTGGCATGTTGGTGACAGTGTTCATGCTAATGATTCCATGTCCATTCTTTATCCTTCCTTGGCACTATAGGATGTGAGTTGTGCATTCTGGCATGTTGGTGACAGTGTTCATGCTGATGATCCCATGTCCATTCTTTATCCTGCCTTGACACTATAGTTTGTGAGTTGTGCATTCTGGCATGTTGGTAACAGTGTTTGTGCTGATGATTCCATGTCTGTTCTCCATTCTGCCTTGGAACCATAGTGGGTGAGTTGTGCATTCTGGCATGTTGGTGACAGTGTTCATGCTGATGATTCCATGTCCATTCTTCATCCTTCCTTGGCACTATAGTGGGTGAGTTGTGCATTCTGGCATGTTGGTGACAGTGTTTGTGCTGACAATCCCATGTCCATTCTCCATTCTGCCTTTGGAACTATAGAAGGTGAGTTATACATTCTGGCATGTTGGTGACAGTGTTCATGCTGATGATTCCATGTCCATTATTTATCCTGCCTTGGAACCATAGTGGGTGAGTTGTGCATTCTGGCATGTTGGTGACAGTATTCATGCTGATGATCTCATGTTCATTCTTCATTCTTCCTTGGCACTATACATAGGAGGTGAGTTGTGCATTCTGGCATGTTGGTGACAGTGTTCATGCTGACAATTACATTTCCATTCTCCATTCTGCCTTTGGAACTATAGAGGGTGAGTTGTGCATTCTGGCATGTTGGTGACAGTGTTCATGCTGATGATCCCATGTCCATTCTTCATCCTTCCTTGGCACTATAGGATGTGAGTTGTGCATTCTGGCATGTTGGTGACAGTGTTCATGCTGATGATTTTATGTCCATTCTTCATCCTTCCTTGGCACTATAGGATGTGAGTTGTGCATTCTGGCATGTTGGTGACAGTGTTCATG
>QGOH01003208.1:0-13557 GCA_003313155.1 Boletus sp. MG95
TATTGCGAGTGGGAAATGGGGTGGCTCGATCAAGGATGCGGCGTTCAGTCATTACGTGTATGAATCCACTCTGCCAGGACCGCACATGTTTCGCTTTGCACGTGTGACACGGGCCATTCAAAAAAGTAGTGAAGCAGAGGGAAGAGTAAATGAAATAAAAACAATTAGCCCACCGCGAGGGTCGAACTCGCAGCCTTCAGATCGCCTAGTTTCTTAAGAGTCTGACGCTCTATCCGATTGAGCTAGGCGGGCAGTGATGTAAATGGTTCCGATGATGCAACATTCTTCCCGTGGATCCGAATATGTGGATCGACGCACCTAGGCCTAGATATACTGTGTCCGCGGATTGCAGGGAATTCCCAGGGAATTGAGTCGACTGATTTCCCCTCGAATGTGAGTGGTACTTGGTCGTACGGCATCTACATGACAAAGTGCTGACTTCCATTCATTAATTTACCCTGAGTGGCTAGTCTGGTCATGGTCCAGACTACTCAACAACATGGTGCACCATGCAGGTTGGCAGGCGTTATTACCAGCCGCATCTTGCGTACGGCAGATCCAGATCCACCCACTGTCGAAGACGCTGCCTTTTCGTGCGCCGTGACCTCCACAGTATGCGTGGGGCTAATCCGAGCAGAGCCAGGTGCCGCATTCCTCAAACTCTTGATGGGAAGAAAAGAGCAAACTGGCCTGGGATGCGCGCGCAAACCAGCCTACAGCGAATTGGCTTTACTACACTATAAAAGCATTGCTGTGCGCAGCTGGTGCCTTCCGTGCCAAAATTTATCCCAAGTTCACTGCTTCGCTTACATGCTTTTATTGGGAGCGCCTCTGACCGGTAATTTCCATTTGCTCGAATTCTGCGATATACATAGCTCATCTGTCGTTCTGTACCTCACCCAGCAGCAACACCCACCTATTTCAACGGCTTCAGTGTCGACTGAATTGCAGTCGGGCCGAACACGAAAAACGTCAATGAAACCACGGACCTCGGACATGATCACGCTCCCATTGCGTTACCAACAACATCACCCCCAAAGCAGGATTTTGAGCGGTCTATGGGACACTTCCAGACCCCGTTGGAAATCTGTCACCCTTTCCGGGCTACCGTCCTGTCTGACGTGGTGGCGGCGAATTGTCAGCATCAGCCATCAAGCCGAACAGTGATGGTGACCTTGACCTCGATGCACTTGATTGCCGTCCTATCTGTTATCCAGGCAGAGTTGCAATTTTGCCCAATGTGGCTACCACTTTTCAAAAAAAAATTGTTGCTCGTTCTCCTCGCGAGCATTTTACCAAGTCTAGATGATCATCCCGATCGTGGTATCTGGCTGACCGACCCTGACTGTTCCTTCGTTTTCAATGCTCAGGTGACCATTCGACCTCGCGAAGCAACTCTAATCTGGGAGAATGTGTTCCGACACATACCGCTTGGTCATCTCATTTGCGCTCTTCCTCGAAACAATCTCTTGGCGCATTCTGCCCACTTTGTGGTCTTGATCGAGGATTTCAAAACCCGGAGGATACCGTCTAGTTGACTCGGGATGTTCACCCCTCTATGTCCGTTTTCTAGACAAGCTAGACGTGGCCATCTAGATTCGAGTAATCTCCGTGCAGGGAGTCCTCGAGATTCCATGCCCAATAGGGCTGGTCGTCTAAACAAACTTGGAAGCACCTCGAATCACCGTTCGCCGTTTAAACCACTCTGGTGACCCTCCGTGATTAGTTTCAGTATTGGGGTTACTCTTCTGCTGACTGCTGACGGCGATCTCGTCGTGGCAAGCCGTCTCTATTCACCTTTGTGTCGACCACTTCTGTGGCCTTTATACCGTTGTTTGTTCACTTCTATGCACCGCAGCGACGCGCACACCTCCACGAATGCCTCCTCGTTCTGTTGTTCTTACAGAAAGTCGTTTCCCGACGCTGGACAACCCAAGGCATGCGGAGGAAAGTTGTTTATGCTCTGTTTACACTACGAGCTGAATACACGCCTAGGTCTGCTGATGCGGGAACAAGAAGCACTGGTACAAGGGGGGGGTACGTGCCATCGACACCGAGATGAAAGATTGGACCTTGACCAACACAGCAAATAAGAATGCAATTTCAGCATAGCTGAGACGGGGCAGGTTGCGGGAGAAGCCGGGGACTGAGCAGAGTAGACACCACCATCGTGGAGGTGTCGTCCCCACTCGGGCCGGTCCACCGGCTAATCTTCCAGCATCCATCAACCTGCGAGACTGCATCACGCTCGCCGAGTCGGACATTCGACTACACAATACCTGTGTACTTGGCATGGTCCAGGGACAAAAAGAGTTCTAAATCCTCATCCGCTGATAAGTTCGGGACGTCTTTAAGACTTTGTCTGAAAATTCTGAAAATAAACAAGCAAGACTGACACAGCGTCTCCTTTATACTTTACATTCCAAGATGATTCTCAGAGCTACTAGGCCCATAGGAAACGGATGCCATCATCGCGTGATGTGGTTGATAAGTCACATACGGAGCCTGTCAGCGCGAGGGTACACGTCAAAGCGAGACCCTGATGGCGTGCAGTCAATGAGAGTTTTCCGGGGTATTCGTATTGAAATGAACTTACCCATTTCTGCTCGGAGACAGTCAGCGTACATATAGGGTCAAAGTCTGATAGTCGAGTGTCGAGAAGGCTCGAAACCCACTGATGACCGATAGACTAGCGTTTCCTCGCCTCCGATGCCTACATCCGATCCAGGGGGACGTCCTTTGAGGATCCAGTCATATATGTTCCTCGAGGTAGTTCATATCAGCATGGGCACAATTGAGCTGCCCAGAACGCCGGAATGCTCCACAACCGACACCAAAAGGTTCATGAAGCTCTCCAACAAACTTTGCTTCTGGTAACTGCGGCACACAAGTTAGTGAAGAATGGTCTCGGTAGTCTGTTGTCGCGTCGATTCGTTAATAGCTGGGGAGAGGGTAATGGAAATAGGGGCACGTTTCCTGAACGTTGTCGAAATTACACGCCATAGCCTACTACATCAGTGACGATATGGAAGATGGGAGATGTCGGTCGGTGGTAGGGCACTCTAGAGCGGGTGAGCTTGTCTGAAAAAACAGATCAGTGACGCTTTATGGCGCACGCTGGGTCAACGTTTGAGAAGACTCGGGCGACTCACACGTGTAGTCCTGTATAACCTTGTGTATAACTCCATGCTGTGCCCATATAAGAGGTCTATTTGCCAATGGGTTTTCAAGCGTTCGGGCACAGGAGCCAACAGCATTTTGCTCGCTGTGTCTGCGTATAAAAATTGTTGGCAAGTCGGGTAGAGGCGTGTCAGAGACCCTGTCACTTGGGATTTTTCATTTTTTCCTACTACGTCAACTTGTACCACCACCAGCACCTCGCCCAAAAAAATGTTGTCGACCCGTGCTGCATTGTTGCCTTCTCGATTGACCGTCGCTACGAAAGCTGCTGTCGTTGCTGGTTGCCGCCACGCTGCGCTCACCGCCGTGCGTGGTAGAGACTCGGTTAGGTCCATCCAGTCTGTTGCCCAGACCGACAGAGTTCGTGCTTTCCAACTATGCAATCATCGGCGTATTGATATACATGTAGGATACAATCACCCGCCTGCTCTACTCTCTCGGTACGAAACGTGAAGTCGAACGCCATCTTCGCATTTTCTCGTCCTCTTCGCACCCATCCCAACCCGCCAAGTTTGCTGTCATCAAAATTGGCGGTGCAGTCCTCGATGACCTCGACGAGCTTGCTCTCAGCCTTAGCTTCCTTTACCGTTTGGGCCTCTACCCCGTTGTCCTCCATGGCGCTGGCCCACAGATGAACGACATCCTCGAGAGCGAGGGCGTTAAGCCGGAGTATATCGATGGTATTCGTGTTACTGGTACGTTCCTTTCTCAATCGCTCTGATCCAACATGCCCACTATGTCTTCTTGGCTTGCACTCCGTAGATGCAAAGACACTTCAGATCGCTCGTCGTGTCTTCCTCGAGGAAAATTTGAAACTGGTTGGGGCGCTTGAGAAGCTCGGTACGCGCGCCCGTCCTATCACCTCTGGTGTTTTCACTGCGACCGCTCTCGATCCTCACAAGTACGGTTTGGTCGGTAAGATTACTCGAGTCGACAAACGGCCCATCGAAGCCTCGATCCGTGCTGGTGCATTGCCAATCTTGTGCAGTCTCGCTGAAAGCAACGATGGGCAAATTCTGAACGTCAATGCAGACGTTGCCGCAGGAGAACTCGCCAAGGAACTCGAGCCCATGAAAATCGTGTTCATCAATGAAAAAGGTGGTCTGTTTCACGGTGTTACAGGAGAGAAGTTAGATGTGATCAACCTAGACGAGGTGTGTCTGGTTTCAGGATTTCTTCGGAATATTCTAACCACGATCGATGAGCAGGAATACGACCAACTCTTGAAGGAACCTTGGGTCAAGTTCGGTACGAAGCTCAAGTTGCGAGAGTTCAAAGAACTGCTGGACGTCCTTCCCCGTTCCTCCTCTGTTGCAGTCATCTCCGCTGCCAATCTTCAACGAGAACTCTTCACTGATTCCGGTGCTGGTACACTCATTCGCCGAGGATACAAGCTCTTCAAACATCAAAATTTGCAAAGTATTGGGAAAGACCGACTTCGCCAGGTTATTTCTGAGCACGACGAGGGTATCCGCTCAGGCAAAGAAAGTGTCGCAGGGGTTCTCTCCTCGCTCGAGAATGCCAAACCAGGAGAGTGGTCCATCTACGCCGACGAACCCCTGGATGCCGTTGCTATCGTGACCCATCCTGAAGGTCAGATACCAGTGATTACAAAACTTCTTGCCTCTCGCGCTGGCGTCCTCAACGGCGTCCTCGACAACGTGTGGAATACGTTGAAAAAGGATCACCGACAGCTCGTATGGACAGCGTCCATCTCCTCCCCTACCGCCCCCGCCCATTCGTCTATGCTTCAACCTGCTCAAGGTGAAGAGATGATGGATCGTTCCTGGCATTTCGATCGTGCGGAAGGGTCCTTCACCCGTTCTGGCTGTTCCTTGTTCTGGTATGGAATCAGCGATGTGAGTGAAGTGGAAAGGGTCGTCAAGAGCCTCGAGCAGAGCGGGCGGGTAGGGAGATCGCACCTCCCTGTCGGTCTTGCGAAAGCACAATTGGGCGGAAGCAGGGGCTTCGCTACGCTAGCGCGTCGACATGGGGTTCCTAACGGTAGTCGAGGATATGCCACGCATGCACCCGCGCCCACCACGGAGCCGAAACGTGTCGCTCTCATCGGAGCACGAGGATACACCGGGCAGGCGCTGACCTCCCTTTTGAACGCACACCCATACCTCTCCCTCACACATGTCTCTTCTCGTGTCCTCGAAGGACACCCGCTGGAGGGGTACACCAAGTCCCCGATCACACACACAAATCTCTCGGTTAAGGATGTCGAACGGATGGAGAAGCAAAGCGAGGTCGATGCATGGATAATGGCGCTTCCAAACGGGGTGTGCAAGCCCTTCGTGGACGCTATCGAGCAGGGGTCGAAGGAGAGGCAAGGAGAAGGTAGTGTGATCGTGGACTTGAGCGCGGATTATAGGTTCGAAGATGGTTGGACATACGGATTACCTGGTGAGGGGTCGTCTTCTCCTTTGTAAAGAGTGGTTTGGAAATCTGTAATAACAAATCTCTTTTCTCATCTTCACCTCGCGGGTCATCCAATTAGAGTTGTACGGACGCGCCGATATTCGCGCCTCCAAACGCATCTCAAACCCGGGCTGCTATGCCACCTCGACGCAACTCCTCATTGCACCTCTCCTCCCATACCTTGCCCCGCCCGCCTGGCCCACCGTGTTTGGTGTCTCAGGGTACAGTGGTGCCGGGACGACCACTCGACCAAGCGAAGCCGGAGCTCCCCCAGTGACGTTGCCCAAAGTGACGCCCGAGAGCCTCGGAGGGAGTATCCGCCCCTACTCACTCACGGACCATATCCACGAACGCGAGGCAGGATGGCACCTCTCTAAACTCCTCCCCGCTCCCACCGGCGCCGGCCCCCTTACTTCTTCTGCCTCGTCGACGCCGCGCATGCAGCTCGCCTTCATCCCGACCGTCGCCCCTTTCTTCAGCGGCATCCTCAGCACGCTTTCCTTCCCATTATCCACGTCGACGCTCAGCGCGAGCGATATCGCCTCGCTCTACGCGTCGTACTACGCCAACGAGCGCCTCGTGCGCATCCAAAAAGGTGTGCCGGCGCTCGCAGATGTGCAAGGGCAGCACGGGTGGGTCGTCGGTGGGGTACAGATACACAGTGGGCTGGAACGCGTTGTCGTCGTCGGGGGATTGGATAATTTGTTGAAAGGAGCGGCGACGCAGTGTTTGCAGGTGCGTTTCCCCCGGTTGTCGTTTCTTCTTCTCTTGACACACTTTGTTTATTTTGTTTGTCTGATGTGATGCTGTTGGGACAGAATTTGAACTTGACGCTTGGGTATGACGAGTATGCGGGTATTCCGGTGAAAGGGCAGGGCGCTTAGACCGTCGGTCAAATGAATCGGCGTGTCGACCCAAAGGGGTTGGTTGTCGGACCTTCACGCGAATGAAAGTGTACGCTGTATGTGAGTCATGTATATATGTGTGTAGTCTTGTAGCTCTTTCAAGCAAGCGCGTCCTTGGTTGATGTTAGTTTTTGGATTAGGCTCCTACCGCCGCTCCGAGCGTGAGGGCGGCTTACTTATGGGGACTGGGTAGATCTCACTATAGGCATGGATATATCCGGGTGGCTATGTGAGAGTCAAACACCGCCAACGTTTAACCTTAAGCTCCCCTGCACTCACGGAGTATCGACATCAAGAACAGAGGGAGGTTGACGACTGGAAGTTCCAGGCGAGGACGTTGAGCGAAGGACCCCAACCAGATTCCACCACCCAGAGATAATACTTGTGAATTGAGGACCATCGTTCTCTGTCGGGACACCATCCAGATCAACGTTATTTCGGTGACAAAACCGATATATGAACGTCACGATGACGAGCAGGTTACAGATGATGACCGCAAGTGCCGTCTTGGAAAACCATAATCAAGTAATCAATCTGAACCCAACTTTGAATTGAGACATTCCTACCTTGACATGGCCAAGAATCAGAGTGGTCGGGGTATAAGGTAGCAAGATGAAAACAGAGTGTGCGATCGAGACGATGGTGATACAGATCGAGGAAGCAAATGAAGAGACGAGCAACACGCGTTGGCCGCGCTCTATCCGGACACCTCTCAAAAAGCTGAGAGGCATTATGACAAGGAGGATATCAGAAATACCATCCGCTGAGGAACATCATGGGTATACTGTATATTCGAGGGGATCGGGTTGGTGGACTTACTGACGAGTTGAGACGTCATATCATCTTGTTGCAAATAACAGGTGCGAGTGTCACAATCGTACCGTATTAGGACAAGCATGATAGCCCACATCATACAAAATGCAACTGCGGTTGCGTAACCAGCATGCTTGTAGAGAACCTGATGATTTGTGATTCTGATGATCGAGGTTATCATGCTCATGCGGGCGGCCCTATGCCGCGATCAACCCGAGTGTGAGGAATGGCGATTTGCAGGGATACCAACCATATCCCAGAGGTGAGAATGATAGCCTCCATCCAGAGGGCCGCGATGACTGTGTTGGATAGTAGCACTGGTTGATGGTGGAAGGGAACAAATGCACCATTACCTGACTGCAGCACCCATACGCGAACCAGACAAACGATGTCAAGAATGAGGGCAATCACGGCCCAAACGTCTTCCCACCAAAAGCGGGAGATGTACCAGCGATAGGATAACCTGAATACGCAGGTGAGGACAGCGAGGGTATGAAGCACAGACACGAGAACTGTG
The DNA here is from genome assembly GCA_003313155.1 of Boletus sp. MG95. Lineage (NCBI taxonomy): Eukaryota > Fungi > Basidiomycota > Agaricomycetes > Boletales > Boletaceae > Boletus > Boletus sp. MG95. Next base: position 7,840 of record QGOH01003208.1, read on the forward strand.
ATAGGTAAACGGTTTGTGAAGCGAACGATTAACAAATTATCGTGACTAACCTTTCTGGTCCAGCGTCCAGACATACATTTCCATCGCTCTATCCCGATAGGAAGTTAGTGGGACGTGGTTTAGAGTGGTTTTCCGGTTACTGTGGTGGCGAGAGGTGCCGAAGGACGAACAGCATTGCTTGGAAGGATAGGGACGTATCTATACGTCGCACAATGGGTGCCGTACTATCATGGTTGGACTTACCGTCTCAATCTTCCTTGTGCACGAAGAAGTTGCCAAACGTGGTCAGCTGAGGCAGCGGTGATAGATCGATTTACAGTGCCAGGCCTTCCTGGACGATCCGTACCGATGACGTATATCACCACAGCCAGGTGCCTCAAGGAACACGTAGGCAGGATCATTCGTTATGCCTATATCCTTGCGGGTGACGAAGGCTCTCCTAGTAGTATAGATGGCCTTACCATACTTGCCATGATACCAGCGCCTACTGACTCGACGAACCTGAAGGGAGATTCCATGGGAATATTGACCGAGTTTGCCATTTACACGTAAATCCAGCGTGTGCATGCGAGGCCCGGCCATGGGCGCCCCGTGGGGGGCCACACGTTGTTGCCATAGCAATGAACATAGCATATTGATGTGTCTGATCAAATGATTGACTGTTCGGTCTTGCAAAATCGCGCAGATATTGTGTTGATGGGTGCTGTTCCTGTCTGAGGAGGTCGCACGCGGGCTTTTTTTTAAATATGTATTCGTCATGTAGGTGCCAATCCGCAGTTATCTATGGCTGTGCGAACGCCATCGCCATGTTCATGCCTATAATGTGCACTCATCGAGCGCGTAGGGAATCCTGATTGGTGGATCCGATCGTCGATTTACAGTGTGGTTTAGCTGATAACACCTAAGAATCTGAATGATGAAACAACATCACAACACGTTGCATACTCCGAGTCACCACCCTACGTGCTGCCAACAAGTGACCGAGGGCCGATCCCTATAACTCTGGTATCTTGGTGAGTATTTACGTCGTCGATGAGGATCGGTACAGAATAATGACGCGGCGACGTACCTCAGCGGACGTATAACGTACAATCAGCACAAGGCGTGTCAGAAACAAGCGTACCTGGTATTGATATACTTTCCTTCCCGCGCGCTTTCCTTGTCCGATGTTACTTTCTCAGACCCTGCGAGATCGATCGAACCCTGGGGGCCAAAATTTCTCAGTGATAATCCATGTCAGGAAAATGTGGTCTCGCCAAAACTGACATTTGTACACTCCTTCCTCCGATCGTCTGCAATCTCGTCCCTCTCGGTGTTGGAACGTTGGCGGCCGCCTTCGCCTCGCCTTTTTCTCTGCTTTCAATTAGAAGTCTGAATATGCTGTGACTCCGACTACTTCTCTCGTTCCAATCCGTGCTCGCAGTCCTGCGATTTCTCTCTCCTCTTTCCATCACTTCGCGTACGCCCTTCAGACTTGTAGCGACCTCTCCTCGAGGAGCTAGGGCACCCTGTCCAATGATCTACACAGGCTGCGTAGCCGACACCGAAGGTGAGGAAAACAGGTCGTAAATGGTTTCATTGTAAATCTCAAAGTAGGAGCAACGAAGGAGATATTCGCGCGCCGGTGTTCTCCTGATGGCTGAAAGAAGACATCCTTCATAAGTTATTTCCCACGGAATTTGAGCACGGAAGCAGCCGAATTGCGCGGGCCATCCCATCTCAGGCAGTCCAGCTTTTGAAGCAAGTTGCTCAAGACACTTGGCAACGTTCACTCCCCTGTCGACTATCTAGGAATCAACACGACGTAAGTAACAGCCTTCAGATGATAGCTACTTACATTCCGCCCGTTGAATCACAGGACGCACAGGACGCGGAAAGCGTGGCGTTATCACATTTGTGGCATTTCTGCTCGGGGTGAAGTGGTCTAGAACGTGCGAAGGCCCCTGTCCCGTATGGTTAATGATTCTTGTCGCACCCGCGCATATGTGTGCAACCGGCTGTTTGGTCGTCTGCTCTGTCCATATCTAACTCCGCTTTTCTTAGCATTCTGCCAATCATGTCCTCAGTTCCCAGGTTCGTTACGGTCTCAAATTGGCCAAATCGTATCTCTGACAGGCTTGAGAACATTTCGTATGGTATCCTCATGCCTGACACGGTACACATCAGGGTCTTGTCAACTGCCATCCTGCAGTTGATATATACTTAAACAGTATGCAGTTTCCGTTTCCAGTCCTCCAACGAGGGAACACAATATGTTACGAGAGATAAGTGCTTCTAGTAGCTTAGTCACTAAGGATGGCGGGTTTTGAAAATCGCTAACGCGATCCTCAGGACTGTGCATCACAATTCACACAAAACGTCACCACAAGGACATGTGGGCCGGCTCGACCCACCTTGGCGGTTCGTAGAGCCTGTCCGCCTCCCTGCACATTCCTCAAACAACACAATGTGAACTCCTGGCACATCCTGGCAGAAAGTCAGATAGCCTTCCTGAGCCCACTTCCGGAGAAAGGTGCGCAAATACTCTGTCATCCATTCAACCCCATCTGGCAACAGCGTCTAGCACCTTGCTGAGGGTCATGAACTGGAACAAAGCCGTGAGAGAGTTTGCGCTGTTGTACCGACTGTCGCAGGACTTTGTGACGCACGAATATGATATCTAAATTTTCCGTGAGTTAGTCTCCGATGATCTGGGAACTAGCTCGTAACAGCCCAGGTCCATAGTCGATCAAAGGACGGAGCCTTCCTATATACACGGTCTACACGCTTGGGCTGACTTCCTCGTGAAATTTCAACAGACAACATGTTTTGGTCTTGCTTTACGATTTTCACTCATGTGCCTGTGACTAGGCCACTCAGTTGCATGGCTAAATCTACATGGCCTCGCACGATAATGCGTTTCTTCGCGTATTGCCCAAAGGTTGCCCCTCTCATACACCTCATACCCCACACTGGCGCGTTAGGTCTTAGCGGCTATGTAAAGGATACGTGGTCCAAACTGGGGTCTGGCACTGTGCCCGGATGCAAGAATCGATTTCATCCCCGAAAGAATATCACCATGGTTCATGGTACAGGTCGTTCGACTGGATACTGTGTTTGCAGCTCTCCGATTCTTTGTCCACTACCGGTGAATTTTTGTCCCTAGCGCACAGCTCACCTTGCACAGGTACAAGAGACGATCGAGAAGGCAGCCGACGTTGATAGATCACGATTCGTCCAGATCTTGTGCCGAGGATGGACCAGGTTAGTATACTTGATCTGATGATGTCGACGAGTGAAATGAACCGCATAGGCGCGAACCTTTGCGTGTTTTTTTCGAGTCTCATTCTTTTTGTTGACTCAGCGAAACTGCGGGTAGTGCCACAGGACCCCCTCGATCGCCGGACTGCTGGTACTTCTATGGGATTGACAGCCTGACAACAGTCGTACCGTTGAAACGCAGGATTCCAACCATGGGTATTCGACTCAGCCGCCATTCAATGCATCACACGGTGTGTCGTGTTGACTGGGAACACTAGCTTGCAACGAGAGGGACAGAAATGATGGATGGATGGATTTTGTTCTCAAATCGGACGGCATACTCTGGGAAGTACATATGCATACGTCATGACAGGTTCGACGTGTATTAAAAATGAAATGAAATTAAACATTATGAGATACGTCCGCCAGCGCTTCAGTACATAAATAGGAGACCCTCTGTATCCACCGACTCAGTTGTTTTCGCGAGCAAGGTGTTGCCAATTATAAATGATAGGTCCTCTAAATGTAAGTACCTAGATTACATGAATGATATCCGTGGTAGAATCGAGCCAGATACTAATCACATAGCAAAGGCTTGGTCCGGGGCAAATGGTATTGAAGGGTCCTCCGCAGATTCTGCAAGAGATTCAAGTAGATAAATTACGCCAAAAACGAGGAAGAGCAAAGCTCCTCCGAGAGTGACTGTAGGGTAGATGTAAGAATGGAACAGCAGAATAGAGTACTTGAATACGAACCACGTTTGACGGATATTTTGGTCGAGACATACCGACCAGCTATGATAGCAAGACTCGTGCAAGCAGTGTGACCGATGACTGTTCCTAATGTCACAAGATAGACATTCTTTAAAAAGAAAATAGAAACGTGTGAGTCTTTCTGTACCAAGGGCTTGGGGTACACCCACGTGCGTTGCGCCCAGCGCAATGGTTGCAAACTGACTCCTATCGCCCCATTCTCCCAGGAATGTGAGGAGAAACGACTGGGCGAAGACTGGCCCCAAAATGAGACTGAAAAAGTTGCGTGCCCTATCAGCAAGGTTGGATCTTGCTACCTTTCGAGGGTGTACTGAGGCACGCGCTTCGCCTTCTTCGAGGCGCTCCAAGGGAATGGAATGGCCATTTGATTTTGTAGTCCCCATCTCTGTAGCGTCGGTCTCGATCTCCTCCGCCGCTTCTCGCATTTCCTCCTCCATTTTGTCACTCCCACTCGGCATCTCTCGCGCTTCCATCATCATTTTGGATCCAAACAGCAAAAAAAGCACGCCCGCGGCGATCTGAATCCACTGCTTTGGGATGAGTTTAGGGAGAAGGTGACCCATTTCGGCGGAGAGCAAGGACATCAACAAGAGGGAGCTGAAAGCACCTGCGAACACCACCAGGCGAGGGTGGCGCATCGCCAAAATGGCCGCAATGAAAAACGTTTTATCGCCTATTTCTGAGAAGATGATCATGGCGAATGAGCGTAGGAGTGTATTGGGTATTGCGTTGGTGCCATCGTCAACCGTGGACATTATGTCCTGGGTGCAAACCTCGTCAGGAAGTGTAACAAGGGATGCCAACAGACAGAGCCGTTGCGAATTGCTTCAGCCGGGGTGGTTGGGGTTGCTGGACGACGCCGGGAGTTGGGAAGTTGCGACGCTTCGTCAGTGTGCGGCAAAAGTAAATGACCCGGTCCAACGTGGAAATACTTACTTACATAATAGTATAGTGGGACCTGCACACGTGACACGTGCCGCAGTTTTACTAAGCGTAGTTAGCCGCATAAATCTCAAGTCATGACACCAGAGTCTCACCAAACCAATCACCCACTTAATGACCCCGCATCCGGCACTGTCCGATATCAAGGCACAATCGATAAACAGCGCGGTCATCGATTAGAAAGTTGGATCGATATTTGATCCTCCTTGTCATTCCCAGAGCGGGCTCCCTTGCCGGGTTTCGGCTCGCCGCTACATATCTGAGTTGTTGCATGCTATCCGACATGAATTCGTGCCTCTGAAAGTTACAGGTATAGGTCATCAGACCAGTCCTTGTATTTCTCCGCAGTCTCTATTAAATCCTTTCCTTTCCCATTCACTATGTCAAGCGTCAGCCTGTGGAGAGGAAGCCGGATTGGAGGATCTTCCAATCGGGATGCTTTCTCAAACGCAATGCAGGCTTTCTGGGGATCGCCGGTGACGAGAACCCTTGATTGGAGAATCGCGCGCCATTTAGATCCCGACAGTTCAGGATTTGTGTACGCAGGATGGGGAGGGGCTACATTGGTGCTTGCGAAAAGCTCTGTGCGGAATGGTCCGGGTTCGATTAGGGTAATCTATTTGCACTCAGCTTCTGCATATATGCATGAAGGCAGCTAGTCTTACCTTGATGTTCCAGGCGGGGTCTAACTCATCTGCAAGAGCTTCGGTCAATGCCTCGAGAGCGAATTTCCTGATGAAGTTTGAGTTTGGAAGGTGGGCCG
>QGOH01003214.1:0-11871 GCA_003313155.1 Boletus sp. MG95
CAGCGGATGCTCAACAGTGCTAGTGATAGGGCGCACTCAGCCGACTCAGTAAATCATTGCCGTTGATACCTTGGTCTGTCGCCCGGTTTCGTCGCAGAAGCTCTTTTGCAACCCCTTGATGGATGGTCTTGCGCACGTCCCCTTGCAGACGAAGAGCTTTCAAAGGAAGGTGGTTTAACAGTGGAAAACGACGAAGCATCACCAGCACCTGGAATAAAGGTATGAAGGTATGCATGAGCCCGGAAGGACACTTGAACATGTTGAATGAACTGACATAAAATCCAGTCGTAGAGATCCCCATGGACGCCATCGATCGCCAGGCACCGAGGATCCTCCGTGCATCGTCACTGCGCCCACCTTCAAAATCGTGTCCAAACCCAAGACGACCGATAGCCTCTAGGCTGCGACAGAGCCCTCAAAACGACGTAATCCAATCAACCAATCGCCCACTTACGTTGCCTGGTTGACCCAGTCTACAATACTAACCTCGCACCGTCCATCGTGCTCCAAGATCTGCGCCTTGAGATTGTCGGCGAGCTGAGAGAAAGACGAAATGAGAGAGAGCGGATGCTGAGGGATGAAAGGTCCTTAAACCGGACTGTAATACTTTCTCAGCGGCAATATACACGTCGGGCGTGCCTGCACGTAATGCTTCTGGACCGAGTGACGGCGCGACAAGCGCACGCATCCGCTTATGTTCCGGTTCCCCTTCGACCCACCCAAGTGATTTTCCCAAAAGCCTCGCAATACGGGAACGCACCACCTCGCTGTGGGCTAATGCCGTGCACACCCAGTGACTACATCAGGGGGTCACCACGTCAAGGTTGCTCGTACTCACGATAATCATACACACGCTTCTGCATGATGTGGGTCGCTGCCAACGGATCGCCGACCACGAGCTATCCCAATTCAAAGAGTTACACAAGATCAGCCCGTCCAAAATGAAATACGATCGGAGCACCGCTTACGATGTCGGGATTGAACAATGCTCCTCGGATCTTGAACACCCGGGCGTGTAGCTCGTCCATCCACGCCGCAAACGCAGTGCCCACCGACTTCTCAGCGACGGTGCGTTGGTGGCCCCAGAGGAACGAGTGACCCCCCTGGAAAGAAGCAAGATGATGAACCAAACTTGATGCACGTAAACGGCCCAGGACGCACAGGCACGGGAACACCGTCAAGCAAAGGCCGCGCCCGAATCCGGTTGAAAAGGTAGGTGAACACAGCAATCACAACGATGCCCGAGGCAGCATGCATCAATGATGTCCCTGGAGGTTGCAAGCTAGACGTGGCGAACATGGCCGACGACATCGAACTTGGAAGTTGCGACGCAAATGGAATCAGCAAATGTGACATCTCGCCAAACCATGTGCAACTGCAACAGTTGAAGGGAAGATGGGAAGCTAAGTAATACTATGTTGCTCTTCTTAGAGACACGAGAGACACGATAGTTTGGTGGTGAAAGCGGACAGGTTGTCGTGCAGATACCCTCCTTCATGCTGCTATATATATACCCCTGGGCAGAAATTTCCGTGTTCCGACGCCAACCCCTGGAGCTTGGAAGCTCCTCTGCTCACCACCCCTGGGCACAATGAATCTGCTGATCCACTGGCTTAGGATTCCGGTCTGGTCACCGGTTGTCAAGCAAAGCCCCGTGGCTGGCTGGATCATGTCACATTTCCAAGTCATAATATGTAATAGATACTTTCAGTGAACCTTGGCTGGTTCATTCGGTGACCCAGAGAGAGACCACATGGGCCTAATACCCCGTGTGGCCCCCTTGCTATGACAAATCTACCCAGTCAAAGTAGACCATTGAAAGACATGGGGTAATTCATCATAATGGAGCAACCGGGACAGACGAAACAGAAAAAATCATTGCATACACCAAACTTGCCATTTCTCCTGTCCACAAAAACTTTCGACCTCCGAGTCCCTCAACTCAGATTGGTACAGGACAAACGTGTTCGATCCATCAAAGACCTCAGAGCACACAACCACCTCTTCAACATCCTATCGACTGTGGATGATGTGGTGGATCCTCGTGAAGAGGTCGAGATTCATGAGATGGTGATTTTCTTGGGTGGTGGGAACTGGGATTGTAGATGTAGTGCACTACGAGATGGCTGTGGCGAGGGGCGAGGTCATCGAGATGGACTCAGACGAAGGGGGTAACCCGGAGCCATGTGTCACAAGGGTTCAGGCAATGAGCCTTTGTCGCGCATTGCTGTTTTGCATCACCATCAATTTAGGTTGTTTGGGGGTCCCGACCTTGGGGATTATGAGCATATCAATTGCAGTAGCCGTTACAATTGTACAGCTTCAACGGCACGGCCGCACACAGCAAAATACAACGATGTAGCTGAAATGAAACGAAAGCGCCGGGAAAAAAAAATTCATCTAAAATCTAAATGATCTCATGCCTCTGCTGGACCCCCACCGCCAACTCCTCACCATCACCAATTCAACACCTGACGACGCGCGTTTAAAGGCAGGGTGTGGGCCGCCAGTAACCATACCTTGAAATAACGAAAACGACCGCATCAACATGTCAGCGACAAGGGAGAAAGCAAAGCCACGCGAGACGACAAAAAAAAGACTCACATTGTACAACACAAACGACGTCTCGTCGTGCTTCGCATCTCTGAACCGAAAATACTGACTCCCGATGAACGCGCCCATACAGAAGAACATGATCGAGCTCAGTGGACCCAGTCCCCACAACGCCGAGAGCATGACCGACCACAGCGGAAGTGCTGCCAGGATATACACGCGCGACCCCTCTGGGGCGACGATGGGCAAGGTACGGCGTCCAGACTGCCTATCCCCATCCGCGTCGGCAAAATCTTGCGCATGGATGGTCGTAAAGATCAGCAAACCGCTGACGAGCAAGGCGATGAGTGACGTCCGATCAAATTGGGTCCTAGAGGCTTCATAGATATAATCGTCAACAACCTGTACGGGTGGATAGCTTTGGGGTAAATGGCGCTCACACATGATCATGGTCGCCCCCGACTCGAATGTGAGATAGCCACACACGTTCATTAAGTTCTTCAAGACGGGATCGGAGCTGAAGCCAACGTCATCATGAATGATTTCCGTCAGGGACAGCGCGGCGCTAGACACAACCACGCCCGTGCCATGCCAGGCAGAGAGGCAAAGACAGAAAACAAGTAGAGCCCAGCGGAGGCGTCGTGCAGCTGCCACAGAGATCCGACCCGATGGCAAAGGCCTCCATGGTTTGTTGACAATGTCTTCGTGGGCGGAATACGTTTGATTGGAGACGTTGGCCTGTAACAAATGAAACCAGACCCAAACGGCCGTTTCCAGCAGCTGTAAGACCTTGGTGGGGGGAGATGCTGCACAAGCCGAGATAATCTACGTTCCAGAGGGTAACCATCTACACATTCCCTCGACATTTAGCATCACACCCAAGCGCACTCACCACGGGGAAGAATATAGTTTTGTAATCGGATCTGGTGAAGAGAAATACGGTCTCGAGCCAAAATGTGAGCTTGTGAGGCACTTTGGACACCAGCATTCTGCAGGACGCACTTGTAACGGAGTTGAGATCACAGGCTCGTCAGACATACCATTCTCATATATTATCCTAGGCTGCCAGCCCACATACAGACCGGAAGACACGAGCCGTCCCCAACGGAGTGATGAGCGGTATCTATCCAGGTAATTTCCTCGCCGGATTTCATTCTTGAGCCCCTACACGTTCCTGAAAGCGGGGAAGGTATGGACGATGGCCGAAACAGGTTGCAATCAATCGTTCAGTCACGCAAAGTTCAGGCTTGCGTCCAAAGATAGGACGACGGAATATGGAAAGTGCGTTACCCTGCGAAAGACGGTATCGAAAAAGATGTGGCTGGGAGATCTGTGGGACATAATTTTGTCAATGATGATTGTGACCTTCGCATGGGTGCGATACACTTTGCAACGATTCACTGCACAAGTATAGCAGGTATGCGATGCGATGCCTCTGGACTCGCTCCAAGATGGAGGAAATGGCGAAGCCACAAGGGCCAGTACGTGAGGTCGTCGTGGATATGCTTGAAGGAGCCCCATTAAATGAACCCGGACGGAGAGCAGTAGCGGATCACATAATCACTCTGCTTGGGAAAGAGATGCCCGGGGTATTTGCAGGCTGTCAGAGAGGACAACGGGAGTGACTAGATTGGAACTCCGCTCCAATTTCGGGGGGAGGACGCAAGTTTCGCACCGGGGATTCGAAATTTATTGTTCCTCACACGACGCCCATCACTTGATGAGGGGTTTTCCATGGAAAGGCGTCTTGACATGATCCAGTGTCACCGCCATCATGTCCGAGTGACTGCTTCCTTGTACAATGTGTTATTCATAGTGCACCGGCGATGCCCATGGCAGTAGCCTCCTCCTGTGCTACCCCCTTTCCACTCGTACCGACTTTGGTCAGTTACTGCCGTGTGTCCCGCTGTGTGGCGTGTTATACTTTGCAGTGTAACATGTATGCAAACGTGAGTGTGTCCCACTGATGGATTGAGATCACATCCTTTTCACTCAGCCAGGTTCTTCCGCTGAATTCGGATGTCCTATACTAGAGCGAGAGATCACTACAAAATTCTTCATACGTCGCGGACCCCCTTGGTGGCTGGATAAGAAGAGGAGCGATAAGCCGATGAAATGCAGTCGATGTGACTTTGGATGACGTTCGCGAACCATAGAGGAGGAAGAGAGGTGATCGGTGACCAGCGCGATACGTGGTCCGGAATGCTTCTTGTAGTAATGGTCGTATACATCTCCTCGTGTCTTCTGCTCCAGACGCTTGCATACCCGTAGTATTGTCACGCCGAGGGTAGGTGAACGCATCCATGCACCGCCGCCGAGCATCCTCGCGTTATTGGCCTTCAGGGACCCAACCCGAACCAGACCGCTAGACGTAATCTCGTCTAAATCGTGTTAGCGCGCACCAGCCCCATCGCTGTTCATCCTCTCGTGGGGCACAAGCGACACACTTCACTGGTGTCACTCCTGCTTGACAAACCTGATACGGCCCATTCACCGCTCATCGACATCACCTACATTGGGACCAGCGAGCATATTCGTTCGGCTGACTTGGGAGTGACGACCATCACAGATATCCAAGCCCTTTCAGCGTATCTAATCACCGCCAATACCAATCAGTCCAAGCATGACCAACCAACATGGGACTCTTCAAACCTGTCAGCAACACCCCCTCCTTATCTTCTACCCGAAACGGCATGGCCTCCATAAACGGCCGCAACGCGCGCACGGCAAACTTGGTATGCGTCCTGAGCAAACACTGAACGTTGTGCTCATTCATGAGCTGTACCACCTGCAACGATGGTACGCTCGACCGCAGTTCCCACAACAATGCAAAGAGCGTCTCAAAGTCCGGTCTTGGCGATTGCGCCCGGGTAGCCCTCAGCCCCAAATACGTGATTGGTGGAAAGACAAGATGGGGACGGATAAAGGAGGAGAAGTGTTCCGAGGTGATGGTGAGATGACGTAAAGCAGGGCATAGCTGGGCGAGGAGCTGCAAGTGACCTTGGACGTCGATCGAGTAGAGACTGGATATGTAGAATTGCACAGAAACAAGTTGGATGCTGTATACTTCGAGCAAGTCTTTCCAGTGATAAAGGTCCCTGTTGAGGTCGAGGATAAGTTCTTGCAGGGCCGAGGGCCCGGGGCGACAAGCGGCATTAGGGTCAAAGTGTGGGAGTAGGTGGTTGTGGGTGGTTGCGAATTGGACTGGGATGATAGCGTGTAGACGGAGCGTGGTAACGGAGCGTGGGATACCGCCGTGTTGAAGCTCCTTGGACCAAACCAAGCGAGGACAGTTGAGAACGCGGAGCTGGGTGCACTTGGCGAGAAGATCGACGATGCGAGAGGCAGACGGCTCAAGTCGGGCGGAGGACCAATCGAGGACACGCAACGACGCCGCGGAGCAGTGGAGTGCATCCAGAACGTTGTTCGGGAGATTGGTCCCGGCGTAGTAGTTAGGGGCGATGGCGAACGAGACGATGGAAAGGTGGGGCATACATGTGATGAGCGCTGCTAAAGAGTCGAACTCTGCGTCGACGTTTTCGGCGTGGTCGCGTACGGCGATGTCCAGCCGTTGGGTGTACTCACCGAGGGGTCGCGTGCCGACGACGGTACTTTTTCCCGCGGCGGAACGCACCAACGTGCTGAAGAGCGAGGACAGACAGCGTGCTTTGCCGATGTAGACGGATGCGTAGAGATAAGGTACGGCGAGGTGCCACCATTGTCTGCAGACGCGGACGAGGGCGCGTTTGGTGACGAGTGCATCTCGGAGGGCGACGTTGCAGGATTTGGTGTAGATGGAGCCGATGAGGCTGGCGTGGGCGTAGACGTCGGGGACGAGGGTGCCGGGGACGTGTGTGGCGTGGTGGAAGATGGACAACCAGAGTTCGGGTGGGAGTACGGTCGAGTCCATGAGCGTGGCTGTGCCCAATCCCGACGGACCGCGCCTCCGGGATTACCCACGGGCATTACGTGTTACTCATTGATAAGCGTGTTATGTAAGGTACTGTAAGAGCTCCTGTTGGCATATTCATCCGCAGTCACAGAGCGCTCCTTGCACCCCACCGCACTGAAGGATGTCTCCCCCGACTGATCTTGAGCAAGTCGTCAACGCCGAGATCAAGTACGTGCCGCCAATCATGGTCGAGTTCTCACCGAGTTTCTACACTGGCACTCTCTAGGGAATGGCATTTCCGTGAGCTATCTAATCATGCCATGCGGGTCGTTTCTCACGAGCGTTTGTCATCTTTACCCGTGTGGTGTGTAGACATCTACTTTCACCAGAATAATGCAGAGGAGCATCATGCTGCGCTCGAGCTGCGCGATGCTGTTTTGCGTCTCCGGCGCGACGGGGCCTTTGTGGCTGTCCCTCTCTTCCGTGTTAACACTGATCCAATAGGCCCGCACCCTGTTGGTGAGTGATTCTCGTGCGAGTTCCCAAGACCTTCCAGCTGAAGCGGGTGGTGTATAGGTTCATATGAGATATGGGTCCCTTCCCCGTCGTTCGCGTCTGTGTTCTCCTACCTCTGTCAACACAGAGGTAATCTCAGGTGAGGGGATGCCCAAGACATTCGTTTTCGCGGACTTCCCTAATATGCCATGATCAAGCATCCTCGTTCATCCTCTGACACGTGAAGAGGTTGGTTTTCTGTCCCATTCTGTTCAAGCGACTGATTGACCCAAACCCGTCTCTGCTCAGAGAAAGTAGGCTTTGGCGGTTCGCTCTCTCTAGTAACAATCGCTGACCCAATGTTTTACTCTCAGGGACCATGAAATTCGCAACGCATGGATCGGCCCTTCTTTCCCTCTGGATCTCTCCAAGCTGCCCGTCCTAGCCGAACATCTACCCTTGCAGTATCCTAGCCTCAGTAAGCACAACATGCATCAGTTTGGTTTTCCCTAAACCATCGTCGTAGAACTCGGATACTCTGCACCCGAACCTGATTTCAAGCTCGACGATCGTCGTCGGATCGGCGCGAATGTAGAACGCATTTTGAGAAGCGAGAAGGAGGCGGCGCGGGCGCCTTCCAACTAAGGCGTATACGCAATCCTTTCTTGCTCGTGTCGGACTGAAGGGAGGAATGACGGTCCTCGAATCGCTTAGACTGGATTCTCCGAAGGTTTACTATATCACTCTTATGTGCTTACATTTTAAACGAATGGAAGCGTACATGACTTGCTTACCTAGAATGACACCCGCGCGGGTCACGTTGGGATGTCTCGTGCAGAGCTGGGGTGGGTGAATCGTTTTGATATGATCACGTTCCGTGTATTTTAATGAACCAATGATGCTGACCATGCTTTGTAGGTCGTCCGTCATTGATTCCCTCGAGGAGTCGCGATGCGGTGTGATGCGGAACAAGGCCAAGAAAATCGCCAGAAACCCATCTCACGTAGCAGGGCTGTCAGTCAAAAGCCTCTGCTTATCATCGATTGGGGTGCCCTTGATGAATTTGGAGATGTCTTCAGGTTCTTGTCGTGATCAAGCGTCGATCAACCAAGCACTGCATGTCACTTGAGAACTGGACGCTCGCCACGGTTAAGAGACCTCCACGCCGGATTCAAGACGAAAATATGCACTCTCATGTCCGTGTGGAAAAGGCGGCGCCGGGGGGTTTCTTAACCGTTGGCAAGCGTCCAGCTCTCGGGTGACATATAGGGACACCTATTTATCTCGAAATATGAAGATTGCTTATTTACCTTTTCCAGGTTTCGCAGCGCTTTCAACAGCCTCCCAGAGGGGCCCGGTAAAGCTCAAGAGACAATTATTTTCGCGACCGACACAAAAGAAAGCTATTATTACAAACTGACGATTTTGTGGAGGCCATCCGGTCTCGCAATCATCGGTCGTTTTTTCTAAAGGTTGATATAAATGAGCAAGACCCGAGTTGTGATCATTCGGCGAATTATCCAGTTTAGCAAGCTAATTTCCTGCACGCTGTCGAGCAAGGGGCGTATCTTGGCGTTCATGTATATAGTATGTTAGGCGATGGACCATGATTATGCTATCACTTCGAGTCTCGAGCTTAAATGTCCCAAGGCACTGGTCATTTGATAAGCGACAAACTAATCTTGGAAAACACACTCAGGCTACATATAACTTTTTGCAATGCTCGATGGCCGATCTTCAACAGCCCGGTAGATCAGCGCTTCAACTCAACAGGAATCCATTAGATGAAGTAGTGATGCGCCCATCCAAGCAACGCACACTTTCCAACACGATCGTCATCAAACTCGGTGAATTGATCGTTCGATCGAATCTCTCTATCGTTTCTAACCAATTTACTCTGTAGGCACGTCCTCCATCGTTCATGAAGAGACGCACCAACCTCTCCTGTCGATCTTGTCCTCGGTCGTCGAGACCGTCATACACCTTCGTGGCCTAGGTCACAAAGTCGTCCTCGTCAGCTCTGGCGCCATCGGCGTCGGGCTACGCACGATGACGATTCCCCAACGCCCCAAGAGCCTCTCCAAGAAACAAGTCAGTCCCATCACCCCCTCACGATCCCCGCATGCATTTTTTTTTCTCTTCTGTTTTGCTCACCCGGGTAGCACAAAGGCACTCTCGGCGATCGGTCAAGGACGACTCATTGCACTTTGGGATAACCTGTTTGGTCAATTCGATCAGCGGACTGCGCAGATCTTGCTGACACGGGGTGACATTTCGGACGTGCGCACGGCTCATGTGTTATGATGGGTTGTGTTCGCGACTGAGACGCGTTTCTGCCAGCGGACGCGATACTTGAATGCGGTGAATACGATCAGGGAGCTCTTGACTATGGGCGTAGTGCCCATCGTGAACGAGAATGACACGATCTCCGTTAGCGTGCGTTGGTGTTCTCTGTTCCTTTGATGCTGGGTGGTTGAGGATCAACGCAGGAAATCAAATTTGGTGACAATGACACACTCTCTGCGATCACGTCGTCCATGATCCACGCTGATTACCTCTTCCTCCTCACGGACGTCGACGGGCTGTACACGGCAAACCCGCGAAAAGATCCAGCCGCGAGAAAGATCGATGTCGTGACGTCCGTCGCAGATATCAGAGCTCAAGGTCGTTCTTGCGCATCCAATTTTCATGTCTTTGATCCTGATTTGTGCGGCAGTAAGCACGTCTACGCTAGGCTCTAGTCTAGGCACTGGAGGTATGGAAACGAAACTTATCGCGGCAGAAATCGCGACGGGTGCTGGTGTCACGACAGTCATCATGTCCAGCAAACAGCCCTCCACGATCGTAGATATCATCGACTACTATACCCAACTTCGGTTCCGGTCCGTCCCGTCATCGGGCACGGCGAGTCCAGTACCGAAACTCCAGACGACGGATCTTGATGGTGTCAACGCGACGTTGAGTTTGCGCCGGCCACCACACACGGTGTTCAGGCCTTCGGTGGTGCCAATGCGAGACTTGAAAGCCTGGACGAGTCATACCCTGTACCCCGCTGGCGGTGTCATCGTTGACAGTGGCGCGTACGCGGTGCTGTCGCGCCGAGAATCTGGAGGGCGGTTGCTTCCGGCGGGTGTGCTCGGCGTCCGTGGACTGTTTGCGTCAGGACAGGCCGTGCGGATCCTCGTCCGGAGCCTTCCGGAAGGGGTTTCGGGAGGGAAGACGACGACGTTTCCTGATCCTCAAGATTCCGAAAAAAACGTGACCGTATCGCTCTCGCGATCAAGTTCGTCTTCTTCAATAGTGGACGACATTGAATCAGACGCGCAGACTATCATGGATGATGATATTCATACGGCAGAGGAAGAGAGTGATGCCTGGGATGTGAAAGAGGTTGGACGGGGACTTGCGAATTACAATTCAGTGCAGATCTCGCGGATCAAGGGCTTGAACAGGTAAGTCTGCGTTCTTTTGACTGTTGCGCACGTTTGACGTGTTGATTCGATAGCGCACGCATCCCGCAGCTCCTAGGCTACGCGGACACAGAATATGTGGTCGAAAACATTACGATCCGAGCAGTAGTGGCTGTGTAATTGTATTTGACGTTGTTGTGTCTCGGATAAATATCAGCTATCAAGATCACAATCCCTTTTTTTTCGTTCCAGGGGTCGTCGTACAAGTTATGTATCACGGGAATTCCATCCGACTACTTGCGGGCAAGTTTCATTCAGTCGTCCTCGACATGCAACTGACACGTCAGCATTCAGGCAACAGTCACCCGGAGCTCGCCCAATCCGTGGCCGAGCGGTGAGCTGCACCTTTCCATAGCGGTACCATGCAGTCCACGGACTGCTAACCCACCATTCACAGGCTTGGAGTATCCCCCACTCCATGCATGCCCCAGAAGTTCTCCAATGGCGAGATCAACGTCAAAATAGCCGAGTCCATCCGCGAAGAAGACATATTCATCATCCAGTCGGGCTGTCGCGACGTCAACGATAACCTGATGGAACTTCTCATCCTCATCTCCGCCTGCAAAACCGCCTCGGCACGTCGTATCACCGCCGTCATTCCTTGCTTTCCTTATGCGCGTATGGACAAGAAGGACAAGTCGCGCGCGCCGATTACAGCCAAACTTGTCGCCAATATGTTGGCCGTTGCGGGATGTGACCACGTCATTACCATGGATTTGCATGCGAGTCAGATACAAGGCTTCTTCGACATACCCGTAGACAACCTCTTTTCGGAGCCTTTGATGATATCATACATCAAGACATGCATTGACGGGTGGCAAGACAGTATCGTCGTCAGTCCTGATGCCGGCGGTGCGAAAAGGTACGTCGAAAGGGGAAAGTCGTGCTGTGTTGTGCGTGGCTTATATAGCCTCCTAGGGTCACGGCAATTGCCGACAAACTTGGCGTCGAATTTGCCTTGATTCACAAAAAGCGGGATGGCAAGTCTGAGGATGCGCCTGAGCGGATGGAGTTGTTGGTTGGCGACGTACGCGACAAGGTACGTCCCTTGTTGTGTTCCGTGGTTGACTTATATGCTCAGCTTGCTTATCGAGCTGGCGCTGACAGGTTGCTATTTTGGTTGATGATATGATTGATACTGGACACACGTTGGAGCTAGCAGCGCGGACATTGAAAGATAAGGGTGCGAAGACTATTTACGCGTTAATATCTCATGGTGAGTGCCTATCGTTGATGTGATCGCACCTCTAAATAGTTGTCGGTCCAGGTCTATTTGCGGAGGCAGACATGCAAGGCCTACAAAGCCTTCCACTGGAAAATATAGTGGTATGTCCATGTTAGTTGACCGTTATGTGCTCGATGTGTTGAGGCGAGGCTAGGTTACCAACACGCTACCTCAGAAACAACATAAAGCGCAGTGTCCGAAGCTCATTACACTAGACATCAGCTCTACGATCGCGG
>QGOH01003217.1:0-17415 GCA_003313155.1 Boletus sp. MG95
AGCGAGCAAATCGCCACGTCCTGCGTTGGCGACTCGATCCGCGTTTTCGACAGTCGCAATGGTGACGAACTCATCACTATCAACACAGTCACATCCTCATTGGGCATAGTCACTCCGCTTGCGTGGTCCCACAATGGCCAGCAAATTTTTGTTGTGTCTGACGAGAGGAAGATCAAGTCTTTTGCTGTGTCGACGGGGTCTCAACACGCTGAATTGTCAACTCTCGATGTTGTCCAGTCTTTCGCTCTCGCCAGTAATGGCAAATTCATTGCTACCTACACATTGGATTCAATCTTACTCCTGGACACAACAACCCTCTCCCACATTTACCCCGTCATCGAGGTTGACGAAAGGATATCTTCAATCACCATCTCCCCAGATAGTACCTATTTGGCGACTGGATATCGCGGACAAGTCAGTGTGCGTGACCTCAGCCACATTCTCCCGGACTCGTATGGTCCTTTCCATGTAAGCATTCATTCATCATAATGTTGCTATATTGGATAAGCCCTATTACACCAGGGAGAACCTGCGAAAACGAGTCTGATCGACTCCGAGATCCACAGCGGGGAGGGCGATGGTGATCTCGAGGTACATTAGTTCCTTTCCCGCTCGAAGCGAGTTGTCATGATCGCACAGGTCGAGGTGCCATCCGGTGCGCCGGCCCCTCAATTCGACTATGACGAGGTTGGTGGCCACTACATCATCCTCTCCCCTCTGCTCAGACTGCTGCAGCCCCCATCTCCAACATCCTCTGCCCATTCCCCGGATGAGGTACCACCACCTAACACGTCCCATGCCCCACGCATAGCCTCTCTCCCATCGGCACGTCCAGAAGACACTGTCAAGTTATCTCAGGGCACTTCAAAGTTGAAACAGTGGGCACGGGCAAGGTTCAAGAAGACTACCAAGGACCCGGATTCGCACCAGCCCAATGAAGTCCCTAGCAACTCGTATCAACGTGCCGATCGCCGGTCTCGTTCTCAGTCGCCAGCAAGAGTGGATGGTACAACTGACGGCCCTTCCTGGATGGCTGCGGGTCAACGTGTGCGAGTGAGTGCTCTTCCTTGATACACGGCATGATACGCTGTGTCCAACATATCATCTTAGCGAGCCGTCGCAAAACCCGTTGTAAAACGCAAGGTTCGTTGTTCCTTGTGCTTGTATGCGACATCTCATTAGACGTTACAAGCCTAAATCGCCTAACAAGGATGCTCACTCTGGCAACCCAAGCAAAAGTCCTCTTCATGATGGACAACCCTCCGTACATACAAAGGAGGCAGGCCCAGTGTGTCCTTTCTCTTGTTATATCGGACGTGCTGCGTCTAACATATCATACAGCACACGGTCGTGCAATCTGTTGGAGAACCAAACGTCCGTCGTTCGTCAAGTTTGTATCCAGGGACTCATTAGATGTTGCAGCTTAAATCGCCTTCAAACGTCGTTGACCCCGGCGATCCACACAAAAACGCTCCTGGTAGCTCACAAGGCTCTGGAGATCCAACGCAAGCAAGCTCGGTCCGTCTCTTATGATGTACCACGTCATGATAGCTCACTTCCGAGTCCTATTAGGCACAACAAATGGATGATCCGTCTCCACCCCCCACTGGGACGGTCCATCTAACGGTGCGCGTGCTCCCCTTCACTTGTCTATTGGATTCATTGAATCACATCAGCGTGAGTCAGACAGGGCCATCCTTTCGATCGCGTTCCCCGCATGGATGTGCTTTGGCTCAAGTACCGGAGATGGGACCCACTGATCCAGGTCATTCGGTCCAACATATGTAGATACCATTCTGCATCATGAGTGTGCAGACGAGCTTGTGTTCCCTCGCACCACTGCTAGTAGTTCGGGCCCATCCATGATCCAGCTCGCTAGAATTTTCATTCCACGATCACTGAAGGCAGTACGCACGCGGATGCTGGGATTCATGGACAGCATCTAATTAATTACATATCTTGAGGTGCTGTAGACCTGGATAATGATAACGTCAACTAAGACGAGGGTGTGCATCAGCATGCCGCATTCATATTCCTCCCAGTGCGATGTTCCATCTCGTTCAATACGCATCCGGGTACCACACACCGCGGTCCGTCTCACCGCTACCCCTGTTGCTTGTACCGCAGATATGATCGGCACCGGCCGCTACTTCACCCGTCTCGGTACTGATTTGAGGAAGAGATCCTGCACGTCGTCCCCATTATTCGAGCCATCGGCCGGCCGCAATACATACCATACGCGTCTTCCTCTACGGTCGCCGGACAGTGTCTTGAATCGACCCCGCTCAACATACCCCCTCATAAAAAACCCACCTGATGCCGGTCTTGGATGGAACAACCTGCAAGTGGATGCAAAGATGATAGAAATCGACCAGGATAATGGACGCGGGGGTGGGTGGACGTGGTGACCGTGTGCAAGTCATACACATGGGGGTCAGTTGAAAGAACATGGTGTCGACCGCCGAAAAAGGTCGCACTATGGCCAACTTACTTCCTCAAACAAACATTTCGCGATTACTACCCAGTTTTGGGGTGGAGAACAGAACACAACTATCTGACAGTGGAACATCGTGTGTCAGACGAGAATGATTGAAGAGTTGGGCAACGAGCACTTGTCGTGCACTTGAACCTGGCAATGAACCCTTTGGTCATTCCGCCGCGGTCCCAAATCGCAGCAAGACTGACAAAAGCGATGTTGAGGACTAGGTTCTGTGTGCAGAATTGTACGAGGCTGTCGTAAACGGATTAAATCCATGTTTAACCCCAAGTGTTCTGGGTAGTCGGTCGAGGTACTCCAAAAGTCCGTGAACCGCCCTGTAGATCATTCCTATTCATCGGAATGTCGAAAGATACCGTCGGACCGCACTTCAAAATTGCTCTGGAGAGTATGAAAACACGACGTGCACCCGATCACACTAGTCCACATACCGCGTGGCTAGGATCCGCATCCCTGAGCTTAACACAATGCTTGAGAGCGGTCTCTAGCATTTCTGTGACTTCCACGTGGATGCCTGTGATATAGTCTACCTGCGGTGCAACCCGGGAACTTGTCGTCGAGTGTCCAAGGGCATCGCTAGGGTCAGCGAGGCATGTGTGTGAGCGTAACCATTCGAGTCCCAGAGAGACACCTACGTACATCTACAATGGTCACCTGTCCGACGTCCAATGTAGCGAACCCAAGCTGTTCCAAGTTCGGGTGGTGCATACATCCATCTACCATCTTGTTTTGCTTCGACTTTCGCGTGCTATGTGCGAGCGGGTCTAAAGCGGATTGTGCACTCGTTGTGAAACAAATCCCGCGGCCGGGATATGACACACATCCAGGTCCGACCCCGGATAAGACTACCCTTGGCAACGAAAGCACGACGTCGTTGATGTCGACTGCTTGCCTGGTCATCGCAACGAGGTCACCTAGCAGGGATCCGAGTAGGAATAAGCACCAAAGATACAAGGCGCCTGCAATCCATATCGAGCACAAGGAAGCGTATTTATGGAACAACCTTGCGCACCACAAATAGACTGAAACACCTCGTTTGTTATCTCTTCGAACGCCACGACTGTGTACCCGATCGGCGAGGATGTCATTGACAAAGACCGGTGTGTAGCAGCCCCGAGGAGTGGTCGCATTGGATGCTGACAATCCAGCAAGACCCAGCGATGGTGCTTGATGCCGGTGACTCTGGTGCAGTGTGGGCAGTCGCATTCAACCCAGACGGAGCGCATCTTCTGGGTGGAAATAGCGATGGGATCCGACGATGGCGACTTGAAGACGGCCAAGAGGTCGGAAAACAAACAAGAATGAATTTAAAGGCCATTTCTGTGTCGAGGGATCGCCAGTGGATTGCGTGTGGGACTACAAATGGTGCGACTGTGTGGGACACGGAGCTACATCAAAAAGTCATCGAGGTGGAGGGAAGGAACTTGGTGTATGCAATCGACATCTCCCCAGATTCGACCAGGTTTGCCACTGGGACTGCCTCGCCAGGCGACACGAATGCGAGCATCTGGGATGTAAAGACGGGGAAGAGACTCGTTGGCCCGCTCTGGCATGACAACGATGTCAATGGGATCAGGTTCTCTCCAAACGGCGAGCACATCGCCACTTGCTGCGTTCACGGTTCGATCCGTATCTTCGACAGTCGCAACGGTGACAAGCTCATCACCATCAAGACGGTTGCATCCTCGGTCAGCATAGCCACTCCACTGGCATGGTCCCATGACGGTCAGCAAATTTATGTCGCGTCAAACGACAACAAAATCAGGTCCTTTGCTGTATCGACGGGGTCCCAGCTCACCGAGTCGCTGATCCTCGATGGCAGCACTGGTATCGCTCTCGCCAACAGCGGCAAATTCATTGCAACCATCACATCACATTCGATCTCGCTCCTGGATGCAGCCATCCTCTCCCACATTGGCCCTGCCATCGGAGCCGGCCAAAAGATATGCTCAGTCGCTGTCTCTTTGGACAGTAGCTATCTGGCGGCCGGACGACGTGATGGGAAAATCACCGTGTATGACCTGAGCCAAATTTTCGGGCTAGAGACGTCTGACGGTGGAAGGAGAAGAGGTGAGACTGAGGAGGTGCAAGTGCGAGTCCTTCGAAAGACGGGCCTTTCAAAGGTGGGTGGGGCGTAGCCGAGACAGGGCCCAGACCGGAGATGGTTTGGGACCTGAGCTGGACGACCGGTGTGTGCAGTGAGCCAGAGCGGTGAAACTCCGGCCCAAAGCACGAAAGGCCTGCCAAGGGAAGGACTGTAGAGCGGGACAGGGCAATACAGGAGAGAGAAGGGCGAAAGAACTGTATTGCTAGGCAGAGAACTAGACTAAGGGTGCTACAAGGAACCAAGAGAGGGCCAGCAATGAAAACAGGGCGATGGTGGGTGGGGCAAAAAGATATGGAAGAGCGCAGCGAGCCGACGACGAGGAAGCAGATCAAGATGCATGAGTGCGGGGAGTGCATCTTATCATTCCTCGACGTCGGAGCCCGAAAACCCCCTTCGGCCAATCGGCGGCACGACGATGGTCCGAAGCTCTCGTCTCCCCAGCTCGTATGGTCCTTTCCATGTAAGCATTTGTCCATTCGCGATGTCGGCACATTGCACAAGCCCTATTCCATGTCCCACAGTACTGACGTACTACAATAGACATCTACTCACGGCAAAGAGCCACTAGATGAGCAACCTGTGGTTTCAGGTGGCCATAACAAGAAGCCAGCCAAGTCTAATCTAGTAGGAGTTCGCCGTTCCGTCACTAAAACGAGGCGCGCTGACTTCTTCATTACACACATCAGGAAGAAACTGTGGGAGCGAGCCTTGTCAAGTCCGAGACCCACAGCAGGGGCGGCGATAGTGATCTCCCCGAAGTACCCCTTCCATCTTTTCCCACTTGAAGCGAGTTCTCACGATTGCACAGGTGCCATCTGGTGCGCGCGCCTCTCAATCGAACTATGACGAGGTTCGTGATCACTATACCATCCCGTCCCCTTTGTTGACGCTGCTTCAGCCCTCTGTTCATTCCCGTGGGGGCAAGGTGTCACCGCTTCATGCATCCCATGCTGCACCCATGGCCTCCCCTCGAGAAGCATCTTTAGAAGAACATGTCCGCGGTGGTGCGTCAACTCATGGCATGCCAAAGTTTAAAAAGTGGCTACGCACGAGGTTCAAGAAGAGTAACGAGGACCTGGCTTTGCATGAGCTTGGTCGAGTTCCTAGCGAGTCCCCTCGACCTGCCAACCCCCGATCTCCTTCCCAGTCGCCAGCGAGAGTGGACCTCACAAGCGAGGGGCCTTCGTGGACGGCCAAGGGTAAACATGAGCGAGTAAGTGCTCTTTCTTCGTAAATGATCGGATGGGGTGCATTGAACACCCCATCCTAGCAAACGGTCGCGAAACACAATAGAAGACCCAAGGTAGTTCGTTGTTCCTCGAGTTTGTGTGCAGGGTCTCATGAGATGCTACAGGCTAGATCACCTAGCAAGGATGTTCACCCTCGCGATCCGAACAAAAACCCTTTTCGAAGCGCACAACCCTCTGGAGATCCAAACGAAGCAAACCCAGTGCGTCTTTTTTGTGATTATTATGTACCATATCATGACCGCTCATTTCCTGTTAGACACACCAAGGAAATCATCCGTCTCAATTTTCTTCCGAGGGGGTTCATCTCACGGTGCGCATACTTTTCTTATGCTCATGTTGCGAGACTCACCGGATTACGACAGTGAGAGTCAGGAAGGGTTACCCTCAGATTTTCGATTGCATTTCCCGCATGGATGTGTTGCGGCTCACGTGCTGGCGACGCGATGGATTGATCCAGGTGATTTGATGCAAGCTGAATCGTGAGTACGTGTACGAATTCGTGTCTCCTTACATCACTATTAGGAGTACAAGTCCTGTTAGCCCTATCTCTCCACGCGAACGTTGAGATTGCAGGACGGTATTTAATTGATGTTCCGAGCAGTTGCGGCACAGACCTGAAGCTTTGAAGAACAACAAGACGAGAGTGCCAGTATGTGTCGGGATGTTGCGTTTCTCCCGCTTCGACGTTTGTCTTGTTCCTCACAAAGTACTGCATGTGAGTGCTCGCCCTTGTGGCTCAATAGGGACTCACTAGTAGACGAACATGTATACTAATGACGGTTCGGGACCGATCAATAAGCTCCGGCAAGTGGATGCAAGGATGGTAGAAAATCACCAGGATAACCGACGTAGGGGTGGGTGGACGTGGCGACTCTGTGCAAGCCGTGCGCGCAGAGATCAGTTGAATGAATGTGGTATCGATTGTCGAAAAAAGTCTCCCCACAGTCAAGTTACTTCCTTGAGCAAAAGATTCACGATTCCTGCCCAGTGTGATTTTTACAGTACCTTTGCTGGGGAACCTGGATGCAACTAGCTGACATTTGAATATCGAGAGCAAGGAGAGAATGATTGAAGAGTTAGACATGAAGCAGATAAAACGCGCACTCGAGCCTGATAATGAACCGTCTGGTCATTCAATAATACTTGAATCGGCCAGTCACTCTCGCCGTGGTCCCAAATCGTAGCAAAGCTGACAAAGGCGACGTTGAGCGGCAGGTTTTGTGAGCGGCACTGTGCGAGGCCGTCTCAAGTGTTCTGGGTAGTCGGTCGAGGTACTACAGAAGTTCGTGAACCGCCTTGTCGGTCATCTCTGTTCAGTCGAATATTCTGCACTTTAAAACCGCTTTGGGGAGTCTGAAAACACAACGAGCACTTGATCACACTGATCCACATACCACATTGGTAGGATCTGCATCTCTGAGCTAACCACCATACTGGGGAACAATCTCTGGCATTTGTGTGACCTCGATGTCGATGCCTGTGATACAATCTACCCGTGGTGCCGAAGAACTTGTCGTTCAGCGTTCGACGGCAGTGCTGGGATCAACGAGGCGTGTGTGTGAGTGCACCCATTTGAACCAGGAGAGAAATGTACGTACGTTTGCGAGGCCTATCTGGCCGACGTCTATAGTAGCAGCGAGCATCATGGGGCTAATCTGGAAACATCAACAGGCGTGAGTACGGACCCGAGTAAGACAGGCGCCTGCGACCTATATCGAGAGAAACGTGCTATGCAACAACTTTGTACAGCACCAGTAAACTGAAGCACCTCATTTTTGTCACTCTTTGAACCCCACGACCGTGTGCATTCGATGAAGATGCCCTCGACAAAGGCCGGTGCGTAGCAGCTCCCCAGGAGGGGTCGCATTGAATGCTGACGATCCAACAAGACCCAGTGATTGTGCTTGATGCTGGTGACTCTGGTGTGGTGTGGGCAGTTGCATTCCACCCAGACGGAAAGCATCTCTTGGGTGGAAATAACGATGGGATTCGACGATGGCGGCTTGAAGACGGCCTGGAGGTCGGAAAGCAAATGGGAATGGTACTGAACGCCATTTCCGTGTCGGGGGATCATCAATGGATCGTGTGCGGGACTACAAACGGCGCAAGCGTGTGGGACGCGGAGCTGCATAAAAAGGTCATCGAGGTGAAGGACAGAGAGTCGGTGTGGGCAGTCGATGTGTCCCCAGATTCGACCAAGTTTGCGACCGGAACCAAAGAAGGGACAGTGAGCATCTGGGATATAAAGAGCGGGGAGAGACTCGTTGGCCCACTCCAGCATGACAATTGTATCACTGGAGTCAGATTCTCCCCGAACGGCAAGCAAATCGCCACGTCCCGCTTTCAAGGCGGCTCAATCCGCATTTTCGACAGTCGCAACGGCGACGAGCTCATCACTATCAAAAGAGCCGCATACTCATTTGGCACAATCGCTCAGCTTGCGTGGTCCCATGATGGCCAGCAAATTTTTGCCACATCCGACGACAAGACAATCAAATCTTTTGCTGTGTCGACGGGGTCCCAACTCGCTGAATCGTCAATTCTCGATGATGTTGGGTCTATCGTTCTTGCTAGCAATGGCAAATTCATTGCTACCTACGCATGGAATTCAATCTTACTCCTGGACACAACAACTCTCTCCCACATTTGCCCCGCCATCGAAGTTGGCGAAAGGATATTTTCAATCACCATCTCCCCGGATAGTACCTATTTGGCGACTGGACATGGCAGACAACTTGGTGTGCGTGACCTCAGCCACATCCTCCCGGACTCATATGGTCCTTTCCATGTAAGCATTCGTTCATTGTAATATTGCCATATTGGATAAGCCCTATTACACCAGGGAGAACCTGCGAAAGCGAGTCCGATCGAGTCCGAGACCCACAGCGGGGAGGGCGATGGTGATCTCGAGGTACATTAGTTCCTTCCCTGCTCGAAGCGAGTTGTCATGATCGTACAGGTCGAGGTGCCATCCGGTGCGCTGGCCCCTCAATTCGACTATGACGAGGTTGGTGATCACTGGTACATTGTCCTGTCCCCTCTGTTGACATCGCTGTAGCCCCCGTCTCCGGTACCCTCTGCCCATTCCCGCAGGGATGAGGTACCACTACTCGATGCGTCCCATGTCGTACCCATAGCCTCTACACTAGAAGCACGTCCAGATGAGCGTGTCGACACTGCCGAGTCACCTCAGGGTATTCCGAGATTTAAACAGTGGGTGCGGGCGAGGTTCAAGAAGACCGACCAGGAGCCAGATTCGTACCAGCCCAATGAAGTCCCTAGCAACTCGTATCAACGTGCCAATCGCCAGTCTCGTTCTCAGTCGCCAGCGAGAGTGGATGGTACAAACGAGGGTCCTTCCTGGATGGCTGAAGGTAAACGTAAGCGGGTCAGTATTCTTTCTTCATAAATAATTGGATGCGGTGCGTTTAACATACCCACATCGTCTTAGCGAACGGTCGCGAAATACTATAGAAAGCCAAAGGTTGGTTGTTCCTCGAGTTGGTGTGCAGGGTCTCATTAAACGTTACAGCCTAAACCGTCGAACAAGGGTGCACACCCCGGAAATCCGAACAAAACCACCTCTCCAAGTGCACAAAGCTCTGGAGATCCAAGGGAAACGGGCCCAGTGTGTCTTTCCTCTCTCATTATATCGGACATGCTGTGGCTAATATATCATATAGCCAACGGTCGTGCAATCTGTTGGAGAACCAAACGTCCGTCGTTCGTCAAGTTTGTATCCAGGGACTCATTAGACGTTGCAGCCTAAGTTGCCTTCAAACCTCATTGATCCCGACGATCCAAACAAAAACACTCCTGGTAGCTCACAAGGCTCTGAAGATCCAACCCAAGCAGGCCAAGCGCGTCTTCTTCCCTATATACCTTGTTATGACAGCTCATTTCCTACTAGGCACAGCAAGGGAATGATCCGTCTCAACCCTCTTCTGGCGGGGTCCATCTCATGGTGGGCTTGCTTTCCTTACTCTCATATTGTGGGACTTACAGCGGACACATCAGCGAGAGTCAGGAAGGGCTGTCCTCAAGCTGTCGATCCCGTTTCCCGCATGGATGTGTTGTGGGACAGGTACTGGCGATGAAACTCATGAAGCCAGGTGATTTGATACAATACATCTCGATACCATTCGCAATCGCGAGTATGCGGACGCGTTCGTGTCTCCTCACAGCGCTGTTAGTAGTTCAAGTCTCGATAGGGCCGCCCATGATCGAGTTCGCCAGAATTTTCACACACGCGGATGTTGGGGTTAACGGACAGTGTCTAATCCATTTGAGCTGCTGCAAACCTAGGGGGTGTGAACTAAGATGAGGGTGTGCATCAGCATGCTGTATTTCTCTCGGTTGGCCAAGAAATCTGGGGCGTCATCTCTGCCAGTTCAATCCTGGCAGAGGAAGAAATCTGGGGCGTCGTCCCCGTCATCCTGGCCATCCGTATGTACGCCGTCGATGCGGCCATGCAGTCCGACGCACCCTCGTCTCTGTTGACACCTTCTAATGGTTGACGAGATGCTAACCTAGCGCAAGGGCGCCGGACTGCAACGATGAGCACGAGCCACTGTTTGCCGCCTCCATGATGTGAGCCAGGTAAAGAAGGTAAACCGTCTGGGAAACGTCAGGACAGTTGCCTTGTCACCACCCACTGGAGAGTAGAGACCACAAAAGACAAGGCGTTTGGTTTCGACAGCTTGACCGCCACTTTGCCGTATGGGTATTTCGCGCACGTGAGAATGTGAACAGTCGACGGCCAACGCGAGTGTCTGTATGGTGAGATGGTACGCCGAGGAAGCGAACGTCTACAGACGCATCCACTGTGCGCTAGTAATGCGGCCGTACCCATTTCGTGGATGGACGTTGAGAACTCGGGAACTGGAATACCTCTGGACCCTGGTCATGTGAACGCCTACTGTCTGTGGACACTGGTGTCGAACATGGACAAGCTTTTACCCCAGTGATGGCAATGACAGTCGAGTCCGACAAGAGCGAACGGAGTCCGCTGATGTCTGATTTTCCCTGCCCGTCATCTCGACCGTGAAACGAAGCAAAGTGTCGTCGCCGCATTACAACGGATGCTCATCTGACTCAAGTATGCCGGAGCATGCACGAAAGTGCACCTCGAATCCACGATCGAGGCCGCTTCAACAGCTGGGCCATGTAGCAACGCACCTCGGGAAGTATCTCCACGAATCTTGCATACACCCCAGCATAGCTACCAAGTTGGTCGAGAGGTCGTCTGAACGCGTGGTGTTCTTGAAATGCCATGTCACGATGATCGGAGAGGGTAGATTGTGAACGTACTTCAGTCCATCCGGTCCTCACTAGCAATTCCGTCATAGGCACCAATCAGGACTTGAGGTGTGCTCAGGGTCAAGGGCGAGGGTAAAGTTCCATTGGCGTTGGGCGTTGGGATTTAGGGAAAAGGTCGGTGTATGCCATGACAGACCAGACAGGAAGTATGGCAAAGCGGACGGATGTCAAAGATAGAGATGGCCAGGTCCGTTGCGGACGTGATGACAGTGTGTTCATCAACACAGAACGGAACAAGCGTGAGATCGGCCCTCCACATGCCACCTAAGAACAGAAAGGATAAGAAACGTGCGATGGTGTCTATACACACCCATCGTTGGGTCAAACCGACAACCCACCATATGCCTGCTCCCTTGATCCGCGGGCAAAGTCCGCCTCAGACACCTATACTGGTGGAACTTGGGTAAGGTCATGAGGGCTCTACATTCTGCTCGCCTTTGGTCAACATAGCTGGCGATCTTGTGCCGTTTCTTTTCCGGTCGAAAAAGGAAGCCAGGTCGGATGCGGATCCCAGGAGGCAGTGAGGATATGGAGGCTGGGGTGATCAGAGGATGTGGAGAGGTGGAGCCGAGGGTTGAAAAGGATCGGGATGCTTCGGATACGAGCGAGAGAAGCGGTTATACCGTGGGACCCGCTCATGATGCGCATAGACTCGTCTGTTGAGACTGGGATACAGACGGAGGTGATGGGCACCTGACATGCTCAAACGTCCCGGACGATCTGTTCCATGTAATCAAAGAGATAGATGCGACCGGACAGTTCGAGGGTGGCTGGATGCACACAACGGAGATTTTCTCTGCGATTTGACGCGCACCTCACTCGTGCCATTTTCTGTGTCGCATTCTCCGGAGTCCAAGGGTGGTTCGTAGGATCACGCCGTGAACGAGAGAATTGTATCGGATGGGCTTTGCGAGAGAGGGCTTTATTGAAGTGCTGCAAGACTTGGTCAGGAGAGGCCCAGTGGTCGTGAATAAGACCGCAGCGGACGACGATCCCGGACCTTTCTTTGTGGCTGTGTCACCCACTAACCCTGGCACGGACTTGTGAATGCCCCGTCATATCCCGGCCACAGGACTCGGTTCACGATGAGCGTACAATCCACGACCCACTCACAACCTACCACGCACCCGGAACATGTGCATGGACGCTCTCGAACACAGAGCGATCTAGAAAAATGTTTTCCGCTAGATGGAAGATGAACGTGCAGTCAGGCTACAGGTGCGGTATGCAGAGCAGTCTGATCGAGTGTGTCTTGTTCTCATACTTTTTTTTTTTTCGTCCCGAATTAATTTTGAAGCGCCGTGTTTTTGACATTCCGGTGAACAGAAGTGATCGACAAGTCTGCAGACGGCACCGAACGGATGCTAGGAGGACCCCGAAAAGGTGCGCGCGGTGTTTTTATGCAGTTGACACCTGCATGGACGGCTCGTTCAGCGATGTCCCAGCAGCAGGTGCCAAAGGAGAAGAGTGGCAAATGGCCTGTATGGTGCACTCTTCAGGCTATCACACCCATAATGAAGATAGTCACTCCGGTTGGGTGGTCCGACAATGGCGTATTCTCATCAACACCGTATTGGCACCAACTGTCCTCCCATGCACTTCAAGTTGCTAAATCTGATTCCAAGGTCGATGAGGAAAAGCCATCGACGGCCCCGGCCTTGTACCATCGAGCGGATACTCAGAAGGTCCAATGAAGGCATGCGCGGCGTTTAGGCAATTTTCATTTGCACAGACACCTTGTTCGGCAACGCTCGAGTCCCTGCGGAAGGTGTCAACAGAGACGACCTGCGGATGGCCAGGATGGTGGGGACGACGCCCCGGATTTCTTCCTCTGCCAGGATTCACTGACAACGGAGATGACGCTCCGGATTTCTTACTTGGCCAACAAAACCCAGAGGAATGCGGCATGCTGATGCACACCCTCGTCTTAGTTGACGTTATCATTATCTAGTGTTCTAGAACCCCAAGATGTATAATTAGACATTGTCCATGAATCCCAACACCTGCGTGCGTACTGCCTTCTTCAGTGATCGTTGAGTAAAAATTCTAGCGAGCTGGATCATGGATGGGCTTGAACTACTAGCAGCGATGCGAGGGAACACGAACTCGTCTGCACACTCATGATGCAGAATGGTATCTACATATGTTGGGCCGAATCACCTGGATCAGTGGGTCCCATCTCCGGTACCTGAGCCAAAACACATCCACGCGGGGAACGCGATCGAAAGGATAGCCCTGTCTGACTCACGCTGATGTGATTCAATGACTCCAATAGGTGAGCGAAAAGAAGCGCGCGCACCGTTAGACGGACTGTCCCAGTTGGGGGCGGAGACGGATCACTCGTTTGTTGTGCCTAATGGGACTCGGAAGTGAGCTATCATGACAGGGTACATAATAACCAGAAAGAGACAGACCGAGCTTGCTTGTGTTGGATCTCCAGAGCCTTGTGGACCACCAAGTTTGTTGGAATTGCCGGGGTCAACGGTGTTTGTAGGCAATTGGTGCTGTAATGTCGAATGAGTCTCTGTATACAAACTTGACGAATGACGAACGTTTGGTTCTCCAACAGATTGCACGACCGTTGGCTATATGATACATTAGCCACAGCATGTCCGATATAATGAGAGAGGAAAGACACACTGGGCCCGTTTCCCTTGGATCTCCAGAGCTTTGTGCACTTGGAGAGGTGGTTTTGTTCGGATTTCCGGGGTGTGCATCCTTGTTCGACGGTTTAGGCTGTAACGTCTAATGAGACCCTGCACACCAACTTGAGGAACAACCAACCTTTGGCTTTCTATAGTATTTCGCGACCGTTCGCTAAGACGATATGGGTATGTTAAACGCACCACATCCAATTATTTATGAAGAAAGAACACCGACCCGCTTACGTTTACCTTCAGCCATCCAGGAAGGACCCTCGTTTGTGCCGTCCGCTCCTATTGGCGACTGGGAAGGAGACTGGCAATCGGCAGGTCGATGCGACTTGCCAGGAAGGAAACCAGCCTGATACGAATCCGGGTCCTTGGTAGTCTTCGTGAACCTCGCCCGCACCCACTGTTTAAATCTCGGAATACCCTGAGGTGACTCGACAGTGTCGAAATGCTTATCTGGACGTGCTTCTAGTGTAGAGGCTATGGGTACGACATGGGACGCATCGAGTGGTGGTACTTCATCCCTGTGGGAATGGGCAGAGGGTACCGGAGACGGGGGCTACAGTGATGTCAACAGAGGGGACAGGACAATGTACTAGTGATCACCAACCTCGTCATAGTCAAATTGAGGAACCGGCGCACCGGATGGCACCTCGACCTGTGCGATCATGACAACTCGCTTCGAGCGGGAAAGGAACTAATGTACCTCAAGATCACCATCGCCCTCCCCGCTGTGGGTCTCGGACTCGATCGGACTCGCTTTCGCAGGTTCTCCCTGGTCAGTATGGGGAATAGAATAGGGCTTATCCAATATGGCAACATTACAATGAACGAATGCTTACATGGAAAGGACCATACGAGTCCGGGAGGATGTGGCTGAGGTCACGCACACTGATTTGTCCGCCGTGTCCAGTCGCCAGATAGGTACTATCCGGAGAGATGGTGATTGAAGATATCCATGTGTCAACTTCGATGGCGGGGCAAATGTGGGAGAGAGTTGTTGTGTCCAGGAGTGAGATTGAACCCAATGTGTAGGTAGCAATGAATTTGCCATTGCTGGCGAGAACGATAGACCTGACCTCGTCGAGAATTGACGATTCAGCAAGTTGGTAGTACCCCATCGACACCACAAAAGACTTGATCTTCCTCTCATCAGACACAGCAAAAACCTGCTGGCCATCATGGGACCACGCAAGCGGAGTGATTATGCCCAATGAGGGTCTGACTCTCTTGATGGTGGTAAGCTGGTCACTGTTGCGACTGTCAAAGATGTGGATTGAGTCGCTGAGGGAGGAAATGGCGATGTGCTCGCCGTTCGGGGAGAATCTGATTCCATTGACATCATTGTCATGCCGCAGTGGGCCAACGAGTCTCTTCCCCATCTTTATATCCCAGATGCTCACATTCTTCTCGCCCGATGCAGTCCCGGTGGCAAACTTGGTCGAATCGGGGGAGACGTCGACTGCATACACCAACTCTCCATTCTCCACCTCGATGACCTTTTTATGCAGCTCCGCATTCCACACGCTTGCACCACTTGTAGTCCCGCACACGATCCATTGATGATCCCCCGACACGGAAATGGCGCGCAGTTCCATTCCCATTTGCTTTCCGACCTCCAGGCCGTCTTCAAGCCGCCACCGTCGAATCCCATCGTCACTCCCACTCAAAAGATGCTTTCCATCTGGGTGGAATGCAACCGCCCACACCGGACTAGAGTCACCTACATCAAGCACAATCACTGGGTCTTGTTGGATCGTCAGCAGTCGACGCGACCCCTCCTGGGGAGCTGCTACGCACCGGCCTCTGTCGAGGGCATCCTCATCGAATGCACACGGTCGTGGGGTTCAAAGAGTGAAAAAAATGAGGTGCTTCAGTTTACTGGCGCTGTACAAGTTGTTGCATAAGCACGTTTCTCTCAATATAGGTCGCAGGCGCCTGTCTTACTCGGGTCCATATTCACGCCTGTTGTTGTTTCCAGATTAGCCCCATGATGCTCGCTACTATAGACGTCGGCCAGGTAGGCCTCGCAAACGTACGTACATTTCTCTCCCGGTTCAAATGGGTGCACTCACATACACGCCTCATTGACCCCAGCACTGCCGTCGAACGCTGAACGACAAGTTCTTCGGCACCACGGGTAGATTATATCACAGGCATCGACATCGAGGTCACACAAATGCCAGAGATCGCTCCCCAGTATGGTGGTTAGCTCAGAGATGCAGATCCTACCAACGCGGTATGTGGATCAGTGTGATCAAGTGCTGAGTCGTCGTGTTTTCAGACTCCCCAAAGCGGGTTCATTATCAGGCTCGAGTGCACGTTTTATCTGTTTGATGTCTAACTCTTCAATCATTCTCTCCCGACTCTCGATATTCCAATGTCAGCTAGTTGCATCCAGGTTCCCCAGCAAAGGCAAAACCCACACTGGGCAGCAATCGTGGAATTTTTGCTCAAGGAAGTAACTTGACTGTGGTGAGACTTTTTTCGACAATCGATACCACATTGATTCAACTGATCTCTGTGCGCATGGCTTGCACAGAGTTGCCACGTCCACCTAACCCTATGTCGGTTATCCTGGTTCTTTTCTACCATCCTTGCATCCACTTGCCGGAGCTTATTGATCGGACCCGAGCCGTCGTCAGTATACACGTTCGTCTACTAGTGAGTCCCTATTGGGCCACAAGGGCGAGCACTCACACGCAGTACTTTGTGAGGAACAAGACAAACGTCGAAGCGGGAGAAACGCGACATCCCGACACATACTGACACTCTCGTCTTGTCGTTCTTCAAAGCTTTAGGTTTGTGCTGCAAATGCTCGGAACATCAATTAAATACTGTCCTGCAATCTCAACGTTCGCATGGGGCGGATATCGTAACGAGGACGATCAGGGATAGGGCAGGACTTGTACTCCTAATAGTGATGTAAGGAGACACGAATTCGTACACATACTCACGATTCAGCTTGCATCAGATCTCTTGGATCAATCCATCGCATTGCCAATACGTGAGCCGCAACACATCCACGCGGGAAATGCGATCGAAAACCTGAGGGTAACCCTTCCTGACTCTCGCTGTCGTAATCCGATGAGTCTCGCAACACGAGCGTAAGAAAAGTATGCACACCGTGAGATGAACCCCCTCAGAGGAAAATTGAGACGGATGATTTCCTTGGTGTGCCAAACAGGAAATGAGCGGTCATGATATGGTGCATAATAATCACAAAAAAAGACGCACTGGGTTTGTTTCGTTTGGATCTCCAGAGCGTTGTGCGCTTCGAAAAGGGTTTTTGTTCGGATCGCGGGGGTGAACATCCTTGGTAGGTGATCTACAGTAGGCTGTAGCGTCTCATGAGACCCTGCACACACTCGAGGAACAACGAACTACCTTGGGTTTTCTAGTGTGTTTCGCGACCGTTTGCTAGAATGGAGTGTTAGATGCACCCCATCCGAACATTTACGAAAAGAGCACTTACTTGCTCATGTTTACCTTTGGCCGTCCACGAACGACCCTCGCTTGTGAGGTCCACTCTCGCTGGCGACTGGGAAGGAGATCGGCGGTCGGCAGGTCGAGGGGACTCGCTAGGAACTC
>QGOH01003226.1:0-11604 GCA_003313155.1 Boletus sp. MG95
AGGGGGAGGGGGAGGGAGACTCACATTGCGTTTTTGCGCTGGAAGGCGACGATGCGCTCTGCGATGTCGGTTGGCTGAGCGGGGTCGCGACGACGGTGGGGGTGTTTTGGGGAGTCGTCCATGGTCAAGGACAAGGTCGACGTCGTCCGCTCGTTTTCCGCCTGCGCATTTCGTCCATCCGCAGTCCACACTGCTGCGCCGATCGAGATCATTCCATTTATAGAAGTACAATGTAATCATACACGTGACCCTCCTCACCACGCATGATGGCCTCCGCTCACCAGCACACTGCGCAGCCCAGCTCAGCGACGAGCGACGGAGAGAGACGAGCACGCACTCGCTGCCAGTACAGAAACTCGACGCATCCGACGCGAGCCATGTCACCACACCCCGCATCTCGTCAGGACGCCCGAGACGCCCAAGCGGGTTCATGCCCGACCACTTGTCGTAAAGCTCTGGCTGTTGGTCGAGGTACGCCGCGGTCATCCTCCGGTCGGTCAATCGTCAACCCATGCACAGCCAGAGAATGACCCGCTCACTGCGTGTAGATGTGTCCGGGCGAGAGCGTGTTCACCCGGATGTTCTGCGTCCCGAGCTCACACGCCATGCTCCGCCCCATCTGCAGCACCGCCGACTTGGATGTGTTGTACGACACCCACGCGTGGTCCTGGACCCAGCTCCGACTCAGTCTCGCGAGTACCCCTCACCGTGTCTGCTCACCCTGTTCGTGATGCTCCCCGACATCGACGCAATCAAGATAATGCTTCCCCCGCGTCCGAAGCGTGCCATCTGTCGACCAGCTGCCTGGGCTGTGAACAGCACACCCGTCGTGTTCACATCTTGCACCTGCACCACCATCAATCAACACTCCCTTCCCCAATCATGCCCACTGACCTCTCTGAACTCCTGTCCAGGGTACTCCAGGCAATCCATGTGCGCCTTCAAGATCCCCGCCGCTGCAACGCAAAAGTCAAATCGCTGCTCCTTGTCCCCAATCTCTTCCGCCTTCTTCCACAACACCTCCTGATTCCTCACATCCGCACTAAAGTACTCCAACCTCGACCCCAGCTTGCTCACATACTCCCGAGACGCTTGGAACTCCTCCGACGGTTCCTCGGCCAGATCGAAGCAATAAACCACTCGCGCACCCGCCTCAGCGAGCGCGATCGCCATCTCCAGCCCAAGACCCCTGTTCCCCCCTGACACTAGTCCAACGCGATCCGTGAGTGCAAACTCGTCAAAGATCTTGGGGCGAGCCACGAAGGTGGGGTCCTCTTTCGCCTTCAGCGCAGCCCCGATACCCAATGGCGCAAGAGGCGAAACAGATGGTGCTTTTCTACTTATCCCCATCCCGAGATCAACATTCATCCAAGAACGACTCGTCAACAGGACTTACGTCGATGCCATTTTGAACGAACAGTGCAAGCGTGGGCGAGGAGATCCTGATATCGCTGATCAAGTCAATCGCTACTCGACCCCTATTATTACCACTGCTGAAGCCGCACTCCCCCCTCGGCTGACCAGAACTTCTAGAATATTCAGCCACATGACGAAGGGTCGGAGAAAATGCTGAGATCACATGCGACAAGAATCAGATATGAATCGATAATCTATCCTCTTATAGGCCGAGTCGATAACCATCCATGTGATTCACTCGGGACTTCCTGGACCACTTGCTGGCGGATGCACCTTCCTCTCGACTTTGACCAGCCACGGAGTGATCCGCGCGTTCGGCGATCGAAGCCACTCTGCGCTATAACGAGCCAGTAATTCCTTGCTGTTCCATCTGCCCACCATCCGGGTGATCCTATCCCGAATCACCCACCTCAAGGTCGGTGACGGATTGAGCCTGTCGCAGATAATGAGCAAAGCGAGTTTCAGGTCGTGCCCAACACACTGCGTTCCCCAGGAATCTTAACGTATGCTCCCAAACCTGCGTATATACGAGCCGCTTCAGGACGTCGGTGGACACGAACACACACCCAGGACCTGCAATAGCGATAGCTTTGATGCTGGTGAGTCGGCGTGCACTCTTGCCCGTGCCATCGAACTTACCATTGCAAACCACCGTGGAACATGTCGTCTTTCTATGTATGAATGCGTTTGAAAACATGCAAACCTAAGGTCCATACCGACTCCAACCGTTCGCTTTCATGAAGGGATCCCATCTCGATGGGGCGTGAGTCAGCCAATGCCTCAAAGACGGCATTGAGATGTCAAGTTCTTTCGACGATGGACTTGGCTGATCTGTAAGAGTACAGCTCGGTTAGATCGTCCATGATGCTCTCTGTCATCCCATTCCCGCGTTGGTTCTCCCGATCGGACGAAGCTCAGCTGGTGATTCTATGACCTGGCGAGAGGAACCAACTCAGGGGATCTACCTCGTTATGGTCACCTGTGACGTCGTAGGGGCAAGCCGGGTCTTGGGTGGGTCCTGTCGGAAGTGTCCCAAGGGGTCCTCGGTCTGCATATGCGAACGCAACTCATGTTCACCGGTCGACGTACTCGACCTCGTCAATATGCTGAGAGAATCGATTCAGTCCAGCGGTGAACACCTTGACTCCAGAACAGCCTGTATCCATAATGTTGACGAACTGCTTCTTGTAGATATGCATCCAATGATTAAACCACGCTCAATAACTCCCGTTTCGTCAAACCCACCGGCTCAGCCCAAGTCTGAATGTTGCACCACAGCCCGACTAATACGTGTCATCTCCAGGTTGACGACAAGGTTGATATCCCCAGAAGCAGCATCGCTGAAGGAGCCCGCCGTGCACCCATCCCATATCAGCCCGGGTCTGCGTGGTACGTCAGCGGTCTTTTTCATACATGCCACGACCTACACACTCTCTGAGGCAACTGGGCTATCGGATCCCACTGACCTTGGAACACTACTTAGTTTGTATAGCAATCCCCACTTGTCTACACCTTCCTCTCGACCCGTTCTATCGGCAGTATTGAGAGGTAAGGGTCCCCGTGAATTCTTAGCACTCCGTCATCAACCTAATATCACCCCCAAAAAGGTCACGTGAGACCGAAATTGTGGCGATACACCCCTTGGGAGCTGATACGTGTCGCAAAGTACTTGTCGATATAACGAACACGAACAGGTCCTGGCATGGGGACTCGAAGCCAAAAAAGTGCCGGCCACGTTCCGATGTGAGTGTGGTACCTATGCACGCTTCTCGTTTTCTGCTCTGCAGCGACCACGCTTTTGTTGTGTTTGTAGTGCACTACTGCACTTTCACAACACCCTCACAAGAGTGGACTCCGGTACTTATCGCTGGAGGCACCTTTGTGCGCCTCGAGGGTGCAACAAAATCTTCGTGCTCACTTCCTGGTGGAACTGTGCATCGAAATAATAGAATTCGGTTTTATAATCACTAATGCAGCCACAAAGGGGTGAATTCTCATGTTTATTTCGCACCGAATAATCGTGTATTCATGCAGTATTGACTTTATTTTAAAGCCAAAAAAAATACAGAGAAAAGAGGAAACCTTGTTGATAGTATACAAATTTATCTACAGAGGGGGAATGGGTAGTAGAGCTAAGAAACTCGAGAATCTTTGAGCTAACCAAAAGAGGGAATTTTAGGGGAGTAGTGCCACAGCTGACTAATCAGAACTGGGTTGAACTCCATGAGTAACTCTCCTTGAAGGCAAAGTATCTACATGTAACCTAAGGAGTAAAGAAGCAATAATAAATGTGTGCTCACTGTCTCAGGCAGTGAGCACAAAGGTTTTGTTGCCGTGGGAAACAAGCACAGAGGAGGTCCATTTGTTGTCACAGATAATGTTCGGGTGCAGTAATTATCTTACGTAACGCTTCTGAATCATAACAGGGCACACAACACTCGTGTGTGGTACAACAACTGTAGTGAGCGGCGACCGCAGCTAATCATTTCCGAGGGCACCGTGGCAATCTATGGGTCTTGTGCAACACCGTGAGGTTCATGGTGGGATGCATCGTGTCTCCAAAACACCACATGACCATTTTTTGTCATGCGACCGAACATTTAAATACATTCAATACTGATCGTGAAAATATCCTGGTCAGGGGGGGGCATGTACCTGCAGGAATTAAACAGCATGGACATATGTTGTGTTTCAGAAATGGACGAAGCAATTTCAAGGCATTTGAACTTCTGCATGATCTATGATTGGCTAGACTACACGAGAACTTCGCGGCGAGGCTACCCAAACGAATGAATGTGTATTTGGATTTATCCTCTTGTGCCCGAGGCCGGCCTGCGTACCGCAGCGAACTTTTGACAGACTGTAATGGACTGTAATTAACTTGATATTTGGCGGACCCAACCGATACAATCCCAATGCCGCGGATGCCAGCCAGCCATGCCGCTACGCCTTGAAATCCGTCCGGTCTAGCCAGCCTCTTTGCAATGGCTTCATCGAAAACGGGTTCTCGCAGGTGCTTCTGTTGCTCATCCTATATGTAACACACAATAAACTGCGCGAACGCCAGCCTTCAACAAGTGTGTAGTCGCCATGTCGAGACCGATCCCACCGATGAGAGCCAACCCGATCTTTCAGAACAAACTCGTCGAATATCCCTGGTCACAGTGGGTATGCAAGGTTGGATGCTGCTTCTAACCGGGGGTCGCTTCCACGCCTAGGAGTCGGAATCGGGGGCGGGAATTGATGTTTGAATCCGTCCGACTGGGGGAGGAGCCATTCGTGGGAGCCCACCGGCGAGGATGAGGGTGGAATGATTAGCAGACAACAACTGGTGGTTTCTAAATTATAGTGTTTGCGGTGATACGGTGGTCCGTGATCCGTGGAGTTCCGTCGCTCTCATGGCATATGAATGAGACGGACCCACGTATCCATCGGATCCACGGGTGGTCAACGATCACGATAAACGTGTGGAGGAAGCCTGTGAGATACGACATTGCAACCACCTGCACTTTGGACCGCGCAACGGTGAAGAGGATTATCAGGAGCCACAACCAGTCCCAACAGACACCACAGCATACCTCTGTGAACATCTGCAGATTGCCATCGAAAGCCAGAGTCGTATTGCCTCGATGCGCAAAAACTACGAGTTAGGGCGTTTTACCCGTTTTTGGCAAGAGCTCAAAGAACAATTATGTAATGAGCACTGGTCCAGTCTTGTGAAGCTTCTCATTGAATGAATCCATTCCAAGTACACAGTGCTGGTCTTTGGCTTTCAAAGGCAAGGACAAAAAAAAGCTCCCGCTTCTGAAAGGGCAGCAAGACCCCTGTTTGGTCTGCAAGTGACAGTAGTATGGTAAACAACTCACGGAACTCCTTTCTGCTCGGAAGGAGTCGGTCGCGCGTACCGAGTCGAGATCGCTTCGCCGAAACCCCTGATAGGCTGTTAGAGCTCAATGCCCTCATCTAGTATGCCAAGACGACTCCTCGTCTGAACCTACAAGGTTGATTTGGAGTGGTGCGCCAAGCTATTTGGATATCATCCCGTATCATATCTGAAAGTCGGTGCCGGTAAACTTGGACCCTTTGTGCCACTGAAATGGATTAATTCAGGAACTGTGGTGGTTTGGGGTACCTTTGATTCATTTCTTGCCCGTCGTCCTTCAATCTCAGCCAGCTCTCGAGTCTCAACACGCCCGCGTGGTTAGATCGCCAAGCAATAACATTACACACCCGTCTTGCAGATAAGTTCTGGGAATAGTCTGGTCAGCTGAGGAGGGGGTGTGAACAATAAGGGTAAGCAGGGTCATTTTGATCAGCGATATCAGCTCCGAATCAGGGGGCCGGGCGGTGACCAGTCCTGACCACCCGGGCCCCTGACCAGTACGGTGTGGCCATCAGTGTGAATGACAGTTCCGAGTTGGGTCGACCGAAAAACGGGGCTTTCCTGCAATAGTTTAGAGTGGCCGTTGTGTTTGTTCGAGTCGCGCGCCAAGTGTTGAAGAAATTGGAGACATCAAAGTTCGTGCGACCGGGAATACGAATTTTTTCAAGTATGTTCACATACCGCACCGCGGCGGGTTTTCAGACGCAAAGTAACGGAACTGAGGCCAGGCCGCCCAGGGCCTCAGTCGCCTCATTGGGGTGTGCCAGCCGTATCGGATATTACAATCAGTTCGTCTACCGGCAGAGTCCCCACCAATCGAGTAGAAATGGCGCGAATGTTACCACACCGTGCATGACACGACATTGACACTTCATATACTGTTGCGCCTCTAACCACCATTAGTATGGCCCTGCCACAGGCCGTAAGACTTCCCGGGTGTTGTTTGCCAGAGCCGGATTGTGCCTACGTCATGTCAGATGTTTGTTCAGCTCTGTAGAGACACGAATGGATATGTATAAGCTCACCGTCCTCTGAAAAGAGCAGAGTGTGACATGAATTAACGTCATCGTCATCAGATGGTGGCACGTGTCATGCCAACGGTAACACGCACCACTACCACTTGCATACATTTCGCCATCCGGGCTGAACTCCACGCAATGCACAGGGCCATGGTGACCTTTGAAAACCTCCCTTTCTTCACCATCCATGCCGTGCACTCGAACCCATTCATCTCCGAGGTTTCCCGTAACGAAGCGATCTTGCAGGATGGGATGGACAGAAGCAGACGATGGCGAGTATGGGAGGTTCAGACTGTGAGTCGGCGCCGTGCTTGGCAAGGCAGGTATGAATGCCACTGTTTCACCTGACGCGACAACAAGCCGTTTTGTCTGTACGGAGAGTTCCATGGACGTGATGGGATTCGGGAAAGCAAGGGAGGTCGTAAGCTTCCGAGTCCGTAAGTCCCACCATCTGAAGACCTATGAATACAGTGTGGCTGAAAGGTCTAAGGAAGAGGCGCACTTTATGATTCCATCTTCGCCAGCTGATACACCCGTGTGTTCCCCAACCCAGACGACGCTCTTTACCGTTTTGTCATGTGGTGTCGTGCCAGGATCACCGAGGAGATCCGCTTCTGCATCTGGGCGTGCTAGGTCAAAGATGCGGACCTTCTTTTCTTGTCCACCGGTTAACATGTGGGAGGAAGTTCTTGAAATCGCGACTGTGCGAACGATGTGATTATGAGGGAAAGAGTGGAGTGCGTCCCCCGAGAACGTGTCCCAGATTTTCCTATCGAGAGGTGGATATGTCACTACATGAGGTTTCTGATAGGTTTATTTAATATACAGCACTCACGCTGTAAAATCGGCGCTGGCTGATACAGCTCTCGAGCCGTCTGGGGAGAGTTTGGTACACCATACGGCGCCTTTGTGACCGAGGAAGGTGCCGATCCAATCTCCGGTCCACTCTCTGAGCATAGGGTTACCATCCTTGCAGCTGGAGACTAACAGATAGGTGTTGTCTTCGAGGATCGGGGAAAAGGAAAGATGGGTGACGGGGCGGGTGTGGCCAGGAGCGACGAGAGGAACAGCCTTTGGATGAGTTGTCATTAGTCGTTAGGAGAGAAGAAAAGAAAAGAGAGAGAGAAAGACGATGGAGACGAGGGCGGGAGTGGTATTACGGGCGCTCTGCACTGTACGCACAGGCGTTGAGCAAGCCTTGCAAACAAGGGACTTGGCATGCGTGGCAATATTTTTTCGGTGGCAGTCTCAAGGTCGCGTACGTACTTCAAGCGTGTCCTGCTACCACGAGACTTTGGCAGATTTCTGAAATCCTCGATTAATTCCTCGTCCGTGTATGTTTTCCGCCATCGCAGCTCGAGAGCACTTTTAGAGTATGTATAATCGCCGATCTCGTTACTCAGGGCCACTAGGCCCACCACTGTCTCCCAGGCACCAATTTGAACAATTGCGGTATGTCCAGTAGTCGATATATAGACCGAATCTTGACAGATCTCTGCACGGTCATCACTCGGAATGATAACTACGTTTTCGTACATGGGTATGCGACCCATGGTTCCATCCAGGCTAACAGCTCTTTGTAGGTGTGACCAACGATGGTGAGTTTGTACTGATATTAGATCAGTCTCAGAGGAGCTG
The DNA here is from genome assembly GCA_003313155.1 of Boletus sp. MG95. NCBI lineage: Eukaryota > Fungi > Basidiomycota > Agaricomycetes > Boletales > Boletaceae > Boletus > Boletus sp. MG95. The sequence goes on from QGOH01003226.1 coordinate 7,957, forward strand.
TATAGGGACAGCTGCCCGCTTGGCCCACATTTGACCGGTAATGCTGAATGTCACCCGATATGACGAGCGAAAATATCGTCAAGTTCTGGTGGAATGGCGTGCTTTCCTCCCACCTCCCATGGGGGAGCTTAAGTACAATCCGTAACCGTCGGTTATCTTCAGCGCCGTGGGGTCCGACTTGCAGATCCATCAGATCCGTCGCAGAGTCGCAGACCATATAAAAATCGACTAGCCATCCCCTCGCCGTTCTCTCTGTCTCCCTGCTCCCCCCCGTGCTGTCTTGGCGCTTGCTTTCGCTCGTGCCATGGCGTCCACTGTGAAGCATATCGGCAAGAAAATCATAGCTTATCCCGAAGACGGCGTACCGATCATATCCACCACTACCTACGTCAAGGACCGGTTCAAGGATCCCAAGCAAGCGGTCAGTCACTAGATGTAACTCGCTCTCTGACCCTTTCCTGTGCTTACAACCAGAGCGTGTAGATCACTGGTTATCTCACTAGCCTGTTCCCCATCTTCGGGTGGATTACCCGATACAGTATGTCTGAGCCGGCAATCATCCGCCATGTCACTCATGCTGGCTCATTGTAGATGTCGGGTGGCTCACTGGTGATCTCATCGCCGGTCTAACTGTCGGTATTGTTGTCGTCCCTCAGGGGATGTCCTATGCCCAGGTAAATACTGCCCCTCCTTGCCTCTTCTCTTCACGAGTCACTCACATCCTTTCAACTCAGATTGCAACACTTCCCCCTCAATATGGCTTATATTCTTCATTCGTCGGAACTTTGATATACTGCGTACGACCTCGACTTCAAAAATTCCACGTGGACTAACACTATCTGCCTCTAGTTCTTTGCCACATCCAAGGATGTCTCCATTGGTCCAGTTGCTGTGATGTCGCTCACTACTTCTCAAATCATCGCTGCAGTTGATTCCAAATTCCCCGGAAAATGGCAAAGTCCAGATATCGGGACGACCCTTGCATTCATCTGTGGTTTCATTGTCCTCGCAATCGGGCTCTTGAGAATCGGGTGGCTTGTCGAGTTCATTCCTTCACCGGCCGTGAGTGGTTTCATGACAGGCTCAGCCATCAGCATCGTCGCTGGCCAAGTTCCTGGGTTGATGGGCATTTCTGGTTTCAAGTAAGTCATGGCTCCTCGATCACTTGTCGTTATTCGTACCTCGTCTCCATAGTACGAGAGCTGCCACATATGAGGTCATCATCAATACCCTCAAGGGCTTACCAAGAACCAAGCTTGATGCTGCGTGGGGTTTATCTGGCCTTGTTTCACTCTATGCTATTCGCATAACTTGCATAAAACTCCAACGGCGCTTTCTCCGGAGCGGTAGGGGATAAATCCTTGGTTGCATTCTCGCGAACTGACCATTTTAGGCCGGATATTCTTTTTCGTTATGGTGGCTAGGAATGCCTTGGTCATCTTGGTATTGACAATCGCGGCGTGGCTGTACTGCCGCCATCGCAAAACCGCGTCGGGATATCCGATCAAAATTCTTCAAACGGTCCCCAGAGGTTTCCAGAGTGTTGGCCCCGTTACGATCGATCCGGATTTGGTGAAAGCTCTTGCCCCCCAACTACCCGTCGCCACTATTATTCTCTTGCTGGAGCATATTGCCATCGCAAAGTGTATGTCTGAACGAGTGTATGCAGAGAAAGGTGCTGATGTACATCTCAAGCGTTTGGCCGAGTGAACAATTACAAAATCAACCCTAACCAAGAGCTGATTGCAATAGGTGTCACAAACACTATTGGAAGCATATTCCATGCCTATCCTGCTACTGGATCGTTCTCACGTTCGGCACTGCAATCCAAGTCGGGGGTCCGCACCCCAGCCAGTGGTATTGCAGCAGCTATCGTGGTCATCGTCGCGCTATATGGTCTTACGCCAGCATTCTTTTGGATTCCCAACGCCAGTCTCTCAGCAGTCATTATACATGCTGTCGCTGATCTCGTAGCTCCGCCTGCTCAGGTATACACGTACTGGCGCGTCTCACCTTTGGAGTTCCTCATCTGGCTTGCGGCGGTCTTGGTCACCGTCTTCTCTACCATAGAATACGGGATCTATACCTCGATCGTTTCGTCGTTGGTCCTGTTACTCCTCCGAGTTGCCCATCCCCGCGGTTATTTCCTCGGCAAAGTTACACTCAGTGACCCTCAAAATGACGGGCAAGGTCGTGAAGTTTTTCTCCCTCTTAGCCCTGACGGCGTTACCAATCCCAAAGTCAAGGTCGAACCACCTGCGCCCGGCATTATTATCTACCGCTTTGAGGAGAGCTACCTCTACCCCAACTGCTCGACTGTCAATTCGACAGTTGTAGGCTACGTGAAAGAACATACGCGCCGCGGAATCGATGTTGGTGCGATTAAACTTCAGGATCGTCCCTGGAATGACCCAGGTCCTGTCGCCGGTGGTGCGGAAGCAGCTCGGGAAGCGAACATAGCAAAACCAAAGCTTCGTGCAATCGTCCTTGATTTCTCTGCAGTGTAAGCTCTTTAGCACCTCCCATTCAAACATCGTTTTCATAACATGGATTTTATCAGGTCCCAGATTGATACCACAGCTGTACAAGCCTTGATTGACACCCGCAGCGAAGTCGAACGGTGGACTAACGGACCCGTAGAAGTCAGCATAACTATCTATTCCGCGGCTCTACCCCATTCACTAAACGTCGTTTAGTTCCATTTTGTCTCGGTTCTTTCCCCATGGATGCAGCGGGCACTGATTGCTGGTGGCTTTGGTATTGGCACACCGCCTCAATTACCCAGCGAAATTGCACCCGTTGTCACTTACGGTGACGGACAGAGAGCTGTCTGGAAAGCACCCTCGAAGACACGAACAGATGTTGAAGCACACGAAACGTATCAACCTCATGAGAGGGAAACGATATCAGAGAGTGTGCCTCTTCTGACTGAGGCAACACCATTCTTCCACTTTGATCTGGTTGCCGCTTTGCGGGCTATAGAAGCCAACTCTGGGCCGCAACTTTCCCCACATGAAAGCCTGTCAATGAAGCAGGTCGATGTCACGGTTTCTTAGTTTTACTTGGCCGTAGCGTATCATATGTACATATTAGACCGTGAATACAATGTACACACGTATCTATAATTCGAAAAACTTGGGGTCGAACTGTGCTGATCGACCACTTACCTTCACCGGTGTGGACATTCGGAGTACAACATTTGTATACATTTTCCACGGATCAACATTCAATATCAATTGGCGACTCCGACAGCTCTATTGAACCACTCCCAATGTTCCCGAGGGTTCTCCGGTTTGGACATGTTCTACCAAAGACTCAAAGACATGTCTCACTGCCGTTGCGGTCGTTCTCAGTGACCCCGACGTGTTTCGCCGGCCATAGCAAAGTACTGGGCATTCGTCTTACTCCGAGTCTCCGAAGCTGACCGTGCCCACCCCAGTGGTCGAAAATCAAGCACCGCAAAGGATTAGAGGACGCCAAAAAGTCCAAAGTCTACGGCAAGGCGGCTCGTGTAAGCACTGACCACACGCTCGTTTATTTTTTGCACGGGGGCTCACCCTTGCATGTCTGTTAGGAGATTGTGTCTGCCGCGAAAGGTTTGGTCGTCCACGGCTAGTAATAAAAGCTGCTTCATCTCAGACTGAAAAA
>QGOH01003226.1:11611-25031 GCA_003313155.1 Boletus sp. MG95
AAAAATGTTACACAGCGGGAGGTTCTACAAGCCCAGAGGAGAACAGTCTCTTGGCGGTCGCTATCCGGCGAGCGAAGGACGCTGGGGTTCCTAAAGAGAACATCGAGAATGCACTTCAGAAGGTAAATGAGTGTGGGCTGAGCACGATCGCGGGGAAGCACTCTGAATAGCCATGACTTTACAGGCCGAACGAACCAAGGGTCATGGACAGGCGATGCTGTTCGAAGCTATATTCAACGGTGCGATCGGCATCATCATGTAAGTATATTTACCCGTATGGAGGTAAATTTTCCCGAAAGCCAACTCTGCAGTCACATAGAGAATGTCGGTCGGATAACGTCAATCGCACGGTGAAGCATGTCAAGGATCTTTTGGTCTCGTATAGGTGCGTATCGTACACTCCGCAGAAGTGGGTCGGTCCCTTATCCTCGACTCAAGGGCGCGTTCGGCTCCTGTGAAATTCATGTTCCAGCAGCGAGGCTACGTGAAAGTCCGCATCGGCGACGACATGGAATCGCTTCTGGAGCGACTTATGAATGTTTGTTCGATCGACTTTGCGGAATGGAACGAGGGGTCTGACCAATATGGGGTGGAGGTGAGCAGGCGTCAAGCTCCCGCTTGGTGTTTTCATTAATGACACGTTGGCCCAGCTTGTTTGTCCTCCGGAAGACCTCAGCAGGGTCATGAAAGTGATAGCTGATTTTGTGTCGACGTCCTCACTTTGTGAGGTACTCACAAGCGAGGTCAACTGGGCACCACTGGAACCGCAGGAGGCTGGAGAAGACGCCGAGGAGATGAACCGTCTAGAAAACTTGATAGGAGCTCTGGAGGAGAATGACGATGTCGAGCGGGTTTATACGACACTGGAACCGAACCATCTGATTGCTGATATCTCATAGAGCAGACTAGAGAGGATTTATACGACATCCCAAAAACATGGATATATCCTAAGCCCGAACACAGAAGGAAGAACCTTTTTTGGTTCCTAGTACATTTCCCCAACTCAGAGAGTACAGCCGCGTGCTTGGTATCCGTGATTGTGAACCCCGTTGGCGTCCCAGGTAAGGCGTTGCACTTGGAGTCACGACGATTGATCTCACTACGATATGGACGGCACTGATGGGCCTTGCGTACGAGTTCGTGAGGGTGGTTTAGGTCACCTGTCTTCTCAATTCAACCCCCTGTTCTCCGGCAAGACTTGGAAGAGATCCCCGAAGCGAGGTAGGGATTGCTTCTCTATTTATTCATTCATATAATGAAAGCATGCAGGACCGTTTTCGCTCGTACGTAACATCGCGGAATAATCTTATACTCGCAATTCTGGATGAAGACGTATCCATGCATGACCCCCAACGCCACCAACCAGAACGACCTGTGCCTCCGAAGCTTGGTGGATATACTCCTTGAATCCTGACACCCCTGCCTGAGCATATACATCTTGGCGTACCATCTGTCCTACTAAGGATCTGAGGGGATGGTAGAAGCCCTCGGCACGCATCCGGGTAAGAATATCAATCAGAGGTTGGAACCAGGGAGGTATACAAGCTTGCGAAGCACTGTCTTGTTGGTCAGTTAGCGAACTCGAGAGTGCGTTGCTACTTTCGGACGATCCGCGTCTTGGTGAGGCAGGAGTTGGTGTTTGGAAGATCGCCGCCCTCTCGACTAGCGGGGTCTTGGAGTCCGTTAATGATGGATTTTGAATCGCTTTCGGTGGGTCAGACGTGGGAGACGGGACTCTATTGGAGAGGGAATGAGTTGTCGTAACACGGTCCACCCAATTTGGGTGTAATGCAATCCATGCATCACCCATACTGCCACCAAGCTCGATTACGCCTGCCTGCTCAGCCAAAGCGGTGTACTCTCGGAACCTCGATACCCCGGCGCGTTGATAGACTTGTTTGTCTGATTGTACAAGGTCCACTGCAACTGTCGAACGTGAAGGACGGGCAATACCTCTTTCTTGCGCTGCAAGCAGGATCTGAATGAGTGGTTTGAATCTTGTCCACGTTTGACGCCGTTCGCTTTTATCAATTTCATGCGATTCCGCAGTAGTAAACGGAATCGAGGAGAAAGCGGTAGAGGAGAGCACCGACTCGGAGGTCGATGGGGAGTGGCCTGGGGTATTTGATGCACGCGTAAAGGCGGCGAACTGCGCTGAATTGACACCGTCACCAACCTCTGGGATAATTGCCGCAGGAGGAGAAACAGGCTTGCCCGAAGGGGCATCAGGGAGGTGCAGCCCCACGTTTCTGCTCGATGGGGAATACATTGTGTGCGATGCAACAAAGGAGTGGTAATTTGACTTTGGCGTATTAGTTAATCCTTCCTGAGAGCGTACTCGATGTGGTACAGATCGTTGGGAGTTTCCGTCACTGTCCTCGATGCGTAGACCTGTTGGATGCTCGATCTCCGGGACTGCGATGTCCCTTATTTGCAGTGCTTCGCGTACAGCGGTGACGGTTTCGGTGAGTGTCTTCGTAGGCGCCACGATCGGTGATGTAGGATTGACCGTTGTATGAGACTGCTTATTGCAGGGGTTGGGAGTTGATTCCAACCCGGTCGGTGCCTTAGTCGCTACAAAGGGCGATGCCAGGCAGTTCATCTTATGGGAAGAGGGAATGGCCGGCTTTCCCGAGACTGGCGTGTCGCCTGTCGATTGAGCAGGTTCAAGGGGTGAACGAACGATGATTGATGAGGGTGGGCGACTATCATGCGGGGGTAACTCAAGTACGTCGAGCGACGGTAAAACAGACAGACAGCGCTTCGTGGGGCCGGGAACGTCTGTGATATCCGAGACGCTTGATCGCCCTGCGCGGGACGGTGGCGGGTTCTTCGCAGGAATATCCTGCTCCACTGCCGCAGGAGATGGGGCAACAATAGTTGCACTGCTTGCGCGTGTGGATCCCGTGGAGACAGACGCGCGCCGCGAATGTGAAGGCGTTTTCGGGATGGGCAATCCCCCAGGAGCTGAGTCATTTGCTGTGCTCATCGATTTCCTCGGTGATGCAGGGTTATGGGCAAATTCCTGCGTGGAGTCGAGGCTCCCTGTATTCTTGGAGTGCCCCGACGGCTCAAGAAGATCGCGAACGCTCATGCGTCGCAGCCTCGAGGCACTCTGGGAGGCAGTAGAGTAGGGCAGTAGAGTAGTATCTGAGTCGTCGAGGGAGAATTCTTGGAGCTCCTTGAAGAGCTTGGCTGTGAGGTTGGCATCAAGGTCGAGACAAGGCTGTCTGACGGCCTGTGTAGGGTTCACGGCTTCCGTACGAGTCCTTAGTGCAGCTACACCCCAATCGATGACAAGCGATGCTTGACTCTCGAGGCAGGGTGGAATATGGGGAGAGGAGGGGGCAACCAAGATAACTTGGTACTTGCGAAGCTTCAGGATTGACAGGGCATAAGCATAATCACGATCACCGGTAATAAGGATGACTGTGGCGGGGGCAGGATGATCGACGGCAAATGCGAGCATATCGACTTGGAGCGAGTCCCACACTCAACAACGGGGGAAAGAGTAACACGTTGAATACACACCTAAAACCATCTTGTCTACGACATCTTTTTTGCCATTGTGGGGACAGTCTATTATAGAAACACCGGAGGACTGGAGCTCAGAACGGAGGGCCACGGACTTGAGAGACTGTGCAGAAATATCGAGATAAGCTCTGAACATCGTGATGGAGCCAAATAGACGGGCTATACGAGCAATGTTGTTCACAATATCATAGCCTAGACCACATAGATTGGAAGGAGGGCTGCAATTTTCTGGGAGGGTGAGCTGGTAAGCCGCGGCTATCAGTGGATTGATGGTGGGAACTGACCGTAGTCCCAGAAGATGGCGACCTTGGGGTGATCTGACATGAGACAAGGGAAGGGATATGAATACAGCACAGCACGGCAGGGAACGGGCAGAGCTTTGTACTCGGTGACCAGTGCCGTTACGTGGAATGCACATGCAGAGTGGGTGTTGTTCCGTTCAGGCACTCACCATGTGTAGTAGGTCCTGTTCGGGAGGATGCACAGCAACCTTCCGGTGGGCACTGCGCCACTGGACGCCCATGCGAAGTACAGCATGTTCCTGTGAAAGAAAGCTGTACACAGGCAACTCTTCGTCGGGGGACGCGGCGCAGCGTGGGGGCGATGTCAAATCGCCGTGGCGAATTATCGGGGAAGGCGAGAGGGTCGGTTTTGATTAGAGCAACGGGACCGTTCCCTGTTACAAGTTTACATTACATCGCATGGCATTTGCAAAGGATATCAAAACGTGTGAATATCTAAACGAGTAAGATAGGGCTCTACTTGACTTTCCGCTGGAGTTTGCTGAGATGATAGTTGATGGATGGTCTTTGTGGTTTGGGATAGACGGGCTGGAACACGGTGAGTGAGGTACAGCATGCACGGCATGGGTCGCCCACCGTCGTGCGCATGCAGTTAAACAGCGCGTCTGCCACCTCCTTGCATTTGGCGGGATCAGCAGAGAGAACGTCGCCGGTGGCAGCCCAGCAGCCGAGCATGGCGACAAACTCGGCCTTGCATGGTGAAGGGCGGTGTACTGGGAAGAAAAGTCATCGATGGGGTCGGTCATGACTGGACAGGATAGAGACGCACGTTTGGTCGGTCTGACCTTGACATGGCCGATGTGGACCATGGCTAAAGCACTTGTTGAAGAAAATGGGGCATTTCTTGTACGAGTCTCAAGTCCGCGAACTTGGCTCGGCAGTTTCCGACCCCCCGCCACGTATGCATTGACTCGTCAACCGCTCTCACTCGAGCTCGTCGGACCAGACGACGACGAGACCCGTAGTCTCTTACTCATGCCATCCATGCCGTCTCTGAACAAGAACAACGCCGGTGTGTCACGCCGGGTTCACATCGGATCGCTGCATCCCTGACGCGCGTGGGTCTCTAGCTGTGAAACGGATAATGCAAGAAGCGAGAGAGCTTGCAAACGACTCTTGCACTGATTATCACGCTGCCCCTCTCGAGGTATTCTTCATCGGACACCTTTCCGTCCATCTACTCAGCACTCCGAATAGGATGACATCTTCGTATGTTGCCAGTAGCCGTCACCCCCTGCCCTCTTAATCTTTCCAACCTAGGAATGGCATTGCACCATGAGAGGGCCGTCGGGGACAGAATTCGAGGGCGGCCTGTATCATTTCCGCATATTGTTACCTGCAGAATATCCTTTTCGACCACCCTCGCTCATGATGCTTACCCCAAACGGTCGTTTCGAGCTCAATACCAAGGTATTCATTTCCATTAGCCGACACGCTCGATTTATAACTGCCGTTTCGACAGATTTGTATCAGCTTCACAAATTGTTCGTCGTTTCCACTATTTCACAAAAGGTCTAGGCTAATCCATCGGGCAGATCACGAGGAAGAATGGCAGCCTGCCTGGGGCGTGCGAACGGGCGCGTACCCGCTCGGTTTTAATTAAATGTTGGCTGATCCCTGCTCGCAGCTATCCTTGGCCTCCAGGGGTTCTTTCCTCTCAAGGGCTCGGCAGCCAATGGCGTTGGCTCGGTCGAGTACCCCGTCTCGGAGCGCAAACGTTTAGCACTCGTGCAAGTGTTCATATCAACATTTGCGCTGGAGCCACTCTGACAATTTGCCACACTTTAGATCGCGGGAGTGGATTTGCCCCAAGTGCCAGCAAACTAACTTGGAATGTCTTCCAGACCCGCCACAGGACGCAGCTTCGACCCTGAATAAGCCCGCAGGGCTCCGAGGACTTTCACGCGCTCAAGATCATTTTGGGCCTCCTGTTCTTCAACCACCACCCACTCCGCTGCCAACCGCCCCCCCAGAACGTTCCTTTGGGTCGGAGACGACGACATCTGATCCCGATCCAGTCGTCCCCACTGACTCTGTCCCGTCTATCACCGAAGAGCGAGAGAGCTCCATTACCGGTCGTACGGGGGTCGTCCGCGGATCACCTTTGGCCAACCATCATCGCTCCTACCGGCCACCGTTACTGTTGGACACTGCGATCTGTGTGTTGCTCGTGCTGGTCGTAGCGTTGTTATGTAGGCGGGTTCTGTGAGTCGCATGCCTAGTTGTGTAGAGTGACGATCTGTGGCTAGGATCGTGTGATTTTTAGACCAAATATGGATTGCACAGCTTGCAAGGTTTCTAGACCGATGTCTACCACGATCGGGTGAACTGAAATCTCCTTATGTCAGCGCCGTTGATTCAGACACTCCAGCTTGGATTTATACCCGACCACCGTCCTTGGAGCTCCTCATCACCCTCGTCTCCTCTGCCATGTCCTTCTTCGTTGCATACGACTCAGCCAAAAAGCGGTCGTCTCGTTTCACTTGCCGGCACCCCGATGCCACCCCTATACCCCCCACACTCCTTAACTCGCCCCACCTTTCTTCCCCCCACAGCGTCTTTCGGCGGGGTCCTTCTCTGCCCAGATGGCCGTCCCAGGAGGAGGACGAGTGGCTCCGCGACATGGTCCCTCTACACAGTTTGGTGGCATCTGACGCCGACACCAAGTCAGAGGCATCAAACGACTCGACGCCTTCCCCGACCTCTTCAGACAGCTCCTTTAGCCGCTTGCTTCTCCCTCCATCCCCTATGCTGCGACCACGTTCCACCACCCCTGATGCGCCGCCCACATCCGCCAAACGCGCGCCGTGTGCTCAGGCTTTGGTCAATCACCCCACAACTAAACCATGCTTCGCTTAAATCACGTTTTTACGTCGCAAAACAAACCGAAGAAACATTTTTTTTGGGGGCACGAGGGACGCTATCGTTATAAGGGTCTCACCTCCTCATTTTTCTATTCATTTTGAGTTTTACGTGGGCCATAGGGACACTTGGGGTTTTATTCTTTTTTGGGTTCTTTGGTCGTTCACCGTTGGCTTTCATTTTTGGGTATATCTGGGGGTTTTGATGTGTCACGAGCATTTACTATTCATCGATCACGTTCGCATATTGTATTCACTAACACTATCAGGACCGGGACTTCTCACACCTAGCAGACACGACACAGCGTCATGTAGTTGCATTACATTACACATCATATGAGGGAACGAAGGATAAAGTAGAGTGTTCACTCATTCACCTCTTCTTCCCAGCACTGACACTGAGCACCACGACATCTTCGTCCTCCAAATTATAGCTCGCGATCGTGCTGGAATTGGTGAGCATTTTACCCATGAAAGATATTCGCATCTTCGAAGCAGGTAACGTGCTCCCTGTGGCCTGAATAAATCGCTCACGAAGCGTCGAAACAAGGAGCGTGAGTGGTAAATCAGAGACGGTCACCAGCTTCCCGTCGAGCTTCCACTCCGGTTTCAAAGGCTCGTTGGGAAGCTGAACGCCGAGGGAGATCGTGTAAGGGTGCATGCTAATCCAATCTGCCTCCGGATACAAGGCACCACCTGGAAGCTTTGCAATTTTTTGCCTCTTGATTTGGGGCTGTTCCTCGAGACCGTCCATTTCATCCGCGCTCCGCACCATGCCAACCTGTGGCGCAGTCATACCGGTCATGCGAGTAGGGTGCATACCAGGAGGGGGCGGCTGAAATCCGAAGGGTTGAACAGCATCTGGACCCTGATAGTGAAGTGGTGGCAACATGACCGGCGGTGGTTGGTTGGAATATACGGAAGCTGGCTGGGGTCCTGATGACACGGTTGCAGCGGAGTACGCCGGATGAGACACAGACCCTGGAACCTGGATAGGTGGAGCTGGTAACGACGCAGGGGCCGGTGGAAGCGTTGTCATCGGCGGAGGTGGAGCGGCAACAGGCCCAATACCAGGCCCAATTGCATTGGCATCCTGTGGTCCAAGACCCTTCGCGCGGTGAATAGCAGCGATTTGCTCGTCGAAGTTGACATTGAGGGAATACTTGTCCATTGTGCTGACTTTGGTTGCGGTATGCCCGTCCCAAACAACCTTTTCTCTCTCCTTCCGACGTTCTCGTTCCTCCTCCTCCTCCTTCTTTCGACGTTCTTCGTCCGCCTCAGCACCAAAGATGTCGACACGTGTACGAGCAAGGTCCTTGAGCGACGAGACAACATCGGCACCCCGTAAGAGCTCCGAGGCCTGAACTTTGCGGGCTTCCAAGACATCTCGTTGGGACTTCCACTTGGGGTCCAGCAGTTCTATGCGCATATGCTCGTCGAGCTCGTCCACGGGAATCTGTTGACCACAAATAGCGCAAGTAGTGAGCGCAGATGTTTTCTTGGCACCGACTGACATGATTCATTAGAAACCCACCGCCACTGGCAACGAAAGGAAGAACACTCACGCTTTGGTACATAATCCGACTTGATCTTCATTGGTCCTGCAGCGCTAGTATTGGCCTGGATGGCCCTTGCACGCTCCAACTCTCGCATCCTTTCTTCTTCATGTTGCTTCCGGTGTTGCGCATCGTCGTCGTCATCCTCACTTTGTTCCATCGCGGTATCCTCGCCTTCTGCTGTAGGAATACCTGCACCACCAACAGCAGCAGCAGCTTCTGCTTCTGCCGCTGCCTGTCTCGCCCGGTGAGCTTCGATATCGTCGGCGGTAGTCTCCATGATCATTGCAGCCATACGTTTCTGCGCCAGAGTCATATTTTCTACTTCTTGCACGTTCATCGGTGGCGGTAGTTCCGAGTTTACATCAGCGACGGTAAATTCAATGGTTTGGACGATAGCATAATCATGCCAATCGATTTCTGCAAAGGCCACTGTGAGTGAAGAAAGTCAATGACTCAAATTGACAGAATTGGACTAATCAAGACGTGCATTTCTCTGCTTCCTGATCATCTTGACGCTTCTTATCCTTTTCTCTCTTCAGTCGTTCCCATCGTGCATATTTCTTTGATCGTTCAAGAGCTTTCCACTGTGATCCATCCTGCACGCGCTCGTAAATAGACGATAACGACTCCTTGCTCGGGTACAACACTTTGAGATATTGTTCGACCAGGCGATTGAAGTAGCCGAAGAGCGAGTGGTTGGGTCGCAAAAAGTCAAATTGATAATTGCGCCCTTCTCTTTGTGAGAGGGCGGCAAGAAAAGTACGTCCACGGCGAGCAGTGAAAAGCGCAGTCAGTTTCATGATGTCTCTGCGGGTAAAATGAGGCATAACCGAATGGCAATCAACGATATGTTGCTTACAGATCAATGGGACTGATACTCGGCATGTCCATAACGAATTGGGGGGGAGGGGGTTCGACTCCAAAATCTTCCTGAATCACGGGCGTTTCTTCACCCTCCGCTACCTTCCCCTTGTCCGGGAACACTTCCTCCACTTCCTCTCCGGCAGATATTCGATCCATACGATGCCTATAGTAAGCATGATAAGGGTCCGAAGGGTTGAGGAACGAGAACTTGGGATCCTGACGCTGATTCTCGCGAATCTTGTCCTCGAACTGCGGGGGGTTGGCTGAGCGCGCAACAAAGAGGGCGGTTCTGTCAATAACGGCTGAAAAGATACATCAGCACCAAGGTTCTGTTTAAGACTAAGAGGTTGCTCGCATTTAATTTCTGGGGGAGGGAGAATGAGGCCACTGGTAAATCTGAGGGAGGGTTCCTTGACCATATCAGTGTCGCCATTGAAGGCATGTCCATTCAATGCAGGCATTGTCTGCGTCTCGACTGCCATTGTGTCGAACTGTCGCGGTCGTCACGGTCGTCGTCAAAGATGATGACCGCACGGCGGGGTGCCAGAGCTACCGTCGGAGGTTAAAAAAGGAGACCGGCATGTCTCGGCACCTTCTTCGTGCTCCTCGTCGTTGATATGTTTGGCGCGTTCCACCCGACATCTGTCGCATTCGGCGGTCTCTTATGGTCAGTCTTGCGTCTTTTCGGCCGTCAAACAAAACCTGAGCAGGGACAGGAAAACACCATGGAAGTTGTCCGTGACGCGCAAGGCGAACGCGCGTGCCCGTCTCAAGAAGGTGGACGCGGTCATCGAAGCCGTCCGTGCAAGTGGCGTTCAATGCAAGGCCTTGGCGAGTGTAGCCCCACATCGACCTGGTTCAGTGGCTCTGATACTCTTAATCCGATCCAGGACCATGCCATACTCTTACCCAAGGAACATGAAATGGCCCCAAAGGATAAATACACCGTCTTTAGCTCAACTTCTCGCGGGTATCGCAAGGGTATTCACAAGGTGCCAAAATGGACGAGGGTAGGTCCCCCTTTCACACTAGTGAAACGCTCTTCTCACAGTCGCCTTCTAAAGCTGACGCTAAGGGTCAACCCGAAAGGCTTTTAGTGTCGGGTTCACGAATCACCACACTACTTTTATCTATAACGCGTAAATCACCCCGACGGCCATGTTCTTCAGGATAGCCAGCAGTGGATGATCACTAAAACAGCACCACGTGTATTTTTCCCTGCTTAATTCCCTCGAGTACCTTTGGCGCCCCAAGAACTGTCTTGAAGATTTCGTCCCGGGTTTCCGGTATGTTGAGCAGATTACGATCCTTTGCATCCCGGAAGGATATATCAAGAATGATGTGCGTGAGCTGGGACACAGATAGTGCGTCTGGGAACAATCAAATCGAGCCGAGCTTCGCGGTCTTTGCACCCACCTGATTCGCAAAGAAGTTTCCCAACCCTGCCTGGTGTACCAGCTGCGGAGCCAATTTTTGATCGTTTGAGATATGCAACATGCTCTTCCAGCTTAAAATGTTTTGCGAAAAGCTTAGCCACATCACCGCCCTTGTCACCACGCAGCCTCCTGTCCTTCAGAACTCTGGTCACGTCGGCTACCCGGAGGGCTGCTCCAGCGATGTATAGTAAAGTTGGTGCACCTGGCGACTTGGACCTCTGTGAGAGCCGCTTGTGCAACATGGGAAGAACTGGTGGAGAATGGTGGTTTGTGACCAAAGGGGAAAGACGGCGGACAGATACCTTTGATGATAAAATCAACCAGGTGGTCTAACGACCTCGATTCCGTCCATTGGGTCGTGTCCGTGATTGCTGCTTCTATCTGTCGTTGAATCAAGATCACAAGAAACCAGATGTGCTGGATGTGCTCACCAGGGATACACCTATCATTGAGCTCGAGTTCCGTCGACTCGGGAAATGCTTTGGCTTGCATGGCAGACAAGTAGTCCGCCAGCTTGTGTGCCGGTTGGGCGGCTATCGAGGGAGGTTCGAGGACCTCTACTGTTTCTGCGAGTTTCCGTCTCTGTGTGATCCATTCTTTGTCAAACGTGGTCGATCTCGGGAGGGAGGGTGCAAGTGACCTTTGCCTGTCTCTCCTTGTCCCTTTCTCTGCGCTTCCGTTTTGCCAAGGTTGCCTTGCCCTTGGGAGCGGGTTCATCGCGCTCCGCATCTTCATCCGCACTGAGGAGGCCATCGATACCATCGCCCGCTCCGTGGCGCGAGTCAAAGGCCACATCTTCCTCGCCAGACGAAGCAACGAGCTCATCCGGGACGAAATCGTCCTCCAGGTCGTCGCCACGCTGGGCACACATCGGGCTAGCAAGAAAGCAGTGGGAAGGATGTCGCTGGTCACGCTTTACCGAGTGTTGCCCGGGCTGCCGTGACGGGCCGAGAAGAAAAAAAGAAAGAAGGGGACGAATGGGGAAACGGCGCAGTGGTCGCAAACGCGTTGGTGCTGACAGCCTCTGACAGGGCAAACATGAGCAGAACACGCACCGCTGCCCTCAACTCATCTCCCTCGTCGCCATCTCCCTCCGCTTTTTTGTTTCATGCGTGCTCTCTCTTCTGACCCTTGCCCACAGCACCCCCACATCCTCCACCCTCCCAACACTGATCTTTATCTTTGGATTCTTGAAGACACCCGCCAAAGTACTGGAAAAGAATCGCTCGACACCTTACCCTGCGGAAATTCCTTCCAACTCACCCCGGGGATCTGTTCCCATGCCATCCATATTTTATCAGCCACCCATGAAGGTCCTCGAGGAGCTCAACCACAAACCACCCTCCCGCGTCACAAAGGAATCATCCCCGACGAACCCGCAAATAGAGACTGTCGGTGTGAAGCAGCCTTATGATGCCTTCCTCGTCCTCGATGTCGAGGCAACGTGCTTCCAAGGAACAGGCTTCGAATGGCCAAATGAAATCATTGTAGGGCTAATCTCTACTCGTTCACACCATCGGTTCCTGATCATATGGCGATGAAAGGAGTGGCCAGTGTGTCTCTTACGCTGGAAAGACAAGTCTCTAAAGGGAAGAGCCAGTCAACTGGAGACTGTCGGCGAATTTCGCAGCTTTGTCAAGCCCACGTGGAGACCTCAGCTGTCGCAATTCTGTACCGATCTGACTGGAATCACCCAAGTCCGTTTCCTTCCTCCTTCTCTCGATCTACTCATAGTTTATGTATACAGCCGCAAGTCGATTACGCCCCAACGTTTCCCAAGGTCCTCAAGATGTTTGCGAGGTTCTTGGCCCAACACGGGCTCATTGATCCCAAGAGTGGCCGGCCTTTACAACGATTCTGCTGGTGCAGTGATGGGCCATTCGACGTGAGGGATTTTGTAGTAAAGCAATGCTTTATATCAAACGTCGGTGTCCCGAAATCCAACTGCTGAATTCAACCCAATTTCAACTGCAACAAATGTCATTACTTGTTTGACAGGTACCAATGCCGTCGTGGTTAAAGGGCGATGTTCTCGATGTACGAAAGATCGTCTCTGTCTGGGCTGCAATGAATGGCGCATCTGATAGCCAGCATATTCATACAAAGGTATGCCCAGACTGCCGTCGTATCATGATAACCCTGCCATTTAGTTCATGTTGGCAGTTTCCGCATAGTCGCCATTTTCGGTCGTTGAACATCACACAGCAGCTACGCGCACTCACACTAGGTCCATTTCAAGGGAGAGTACACTGTGGGATTGATGTCAGTATAGCACAGTTAGCGAGCTTTTGTCGGACCATCATATTGACAGTCGTTTTCATTCTCGCATATAAATTAGGACACTCGAAATATCGCGCGTATCATCATCGAGCTCGCCAAGCGTGGAATTCGCTTGGAGCCCAATACCCCAGTAAATCCCAACCGACGGTGGCAATGGATGGGAAGGCCTGGAGAAGTCTTGGAATACTGTCTCACCTAAATTCATCCTGATGACGCCGCGATGCATAAGCTCATTGCGACGAATACTTATGTGCCTTTGACTTGTTATTTTTGTTGCTCACGTTCTCATCGAGCACCTGTCTTTAATGTGATTCGTCCATAATTGGGATAAAGAGCCCTCCGAGTGATAACGAGCAAGGTCAATTGACAGTGAGAAGCGAGTTTTTGACGTAAGTATACACGCAAGTATGCATAGATGGATAACATTCGGGAAAGCTCGCCGACGAACTCTAGAGCAGATAATGTCCGAGCTGCAGTCCCGATACGATTGATACAGCTGTATGATCCCAAGTTTCCTGATACAACGGCGCAGTGGATATCATTGGACCCGAAAAAGGGCATTGCAATGATATCCTGGGCTCGGG
>QGOH01003226.1:25072-61109 GCA_003313155.1 Boletus sp. MG95
ATGGAATAGGAGCTGGGAAATTCAGAGCTATAAAAACGCTCAATGTGAAAGCTTGTCTAAGATTACCCTCTTTAAAACAACGAGAAATCACTGAGGATGCGTAAATATAGTTGCAAATCGCAATTGAATGATCGACTGGACTTACGAAATCCCAGAGAGTACCGAAGGCAGGAATTCCAAGCGTCTTGCAACCGTGTTGTATCTCGAAGTTTCCAATGTAGTTTGAAGTGATGAACACAACTGGTGTCAACGTCAGTGGGTTCTCGGGCTTCGGAAAGGAGTGTGTACCTTCAGCTTGCCAGTAGTCATAAACTTCTTTCAATATCTTCATCGAATCTGGACGACCACCGCGCTCCTTGCTGTCCCATAGGAGAAGACGCTCAGGTTCGATGTGACGGTGGATGAGACCACTGATGGTAGGGCCAAACGTCTTCTCTTGATCGGAGCCTAGCAGACGGTGTCAGTCTCAAACAACGGCACATCCGGGAAGTGACATGCCAATCCAAATGAGATACCTGCAAAGATGTCAGCCTCCACTTCCATCGTGACAAATAGTTCTCACCAGTAGGGTGATTGGATACATGTTGCGAGGGCGGCCCCAAGACCCGTTCCGGTGCAAATACGGATCCCACGCTTATACAGCGTCGAAGTGTTGGAGACACCGGCAATCTGAACCAACCGTGAGAATCCAGGCTAGTAAAAGGGCCGTGTCAAACCAACCTTGAGCTGACGTGTCCAGATCTTCCTCGGAGGATCGTTGACAAGACTTTTGGTGAAATCACCTGGGAAAACGGTAAGTGAAAGTTCACAGGACTCGTAACCATCAGGAAGCTTGCCTTGCACACCACAAATTAAATAATGATATTTGGCGTGCGTTCCCTCACTGTGAGGTACTCAGGAAGTAGAAAGGACAGTTCAAAGCGAGATTACGTACGAGATGACACCAAATGCATGGTATTCCATCACCATAGAACGGCTGACACGGGCGAGCAAACCCTGCTGCATACCACGCTCAAAACGAAGGACCGCGACTTTTGGAGATGGCTGGTAGACAGTCAACCCGGAATACATTGCCCGAGGTTGGTGTTTCACTCACAAGTTCTATGTCAACTCGAACTTTTCGGGTACAAATCCAAGGAAGGACAATGCTGTTGAGGCGTTGTCAGAGCCGGTAAACGCATCATTGATGAGGATGATACGGACAACAGGGTCATGCCCATGGAATACCAGAACGCTTGCTGACGGACAACATAGACACCGCTACGATCCCATTCTCCATCCGTGACATCGTAGGTGTTGGTTAGTATTGTGTATACCCAAGTCATCCCGAGAGACGTCCAACCGAAGAATCGGTGATTCCTCTCGAAGACGCTACATGATTGATTGTCAGCCATCGTCAAGGAATATCTTCAAGGTCACATACTTGTGGTGACTATTACGGACCCAAGGCAAACCAGCGATCAGGGTGATAAGTAAGACGATGACCAAAATGACACCGAAGGCTAGGACCGAATCGCTGTAGGCATACTTGGTTCTGTACTGGATGACGAGCATATAGATGAGCCATCCGATACCAGAGAACGCGCAAGAGCTGTGAATTCCGCCAAGATGCTGGTGACAACACATGAGCTTATATTCCCCGACCCCTCGATGATTCCACATACCTGGAGGGTAGAGGTGCAACCAAGGCGCCAGTAGAGAGGAGTCCATTTGGCAAAGAGAGTGTTGACAAACATGTACAACAGACGACCGAAGATCTCGTTGCGCATGAGCACGGAGAAGTTCAGATTACCCACAACCAGAGCACCCGGATACCGACGAGCGTATGGCCAGAGACCAGCTGCAGCGAAGGCCACGCCGATGAAGTTGAGCGTGAAGACAGTGGTGAAAAACCGTCTTCATAGCAATATGAGTGAGCGTGTGGAGGGTGTATGGGGTAGGACTAACCTGTATGAATCATACCAGATGATGAAGTGAACGTATTTGGTTATCTTCATCTTCTGGGGTTTCGGGGGTTTCGGGGGAGGTTTTGCAACATTTGAGGGCGATACAGGCGCATCCTTCTTGAGAGATTGCACAGGAAACACGTCGAGATCGGCGGCCTTCTTCTCATTCTTGGTGACGTCGGGATTGGCAGCGACCTGAGGGGAGCGGACCTCCAGAGTCCCCTTCTCAGCATCGTTATAGGCAGGTCGCGACATGATAACTTGACAAGGGTCACAGTAAGAGGACTACGTGCTCCGTCGGGGGGGATGGGCGAACCGCGAAGTTATGGCTTCGGTCACCCTACGCAGCTTTTATTCGTTCTCGAGTGTTCATCGAGACCATACGGGGAAGGGGTTCAGATCTCGGAAACGATCTGGTGGCACAAACACGGAGTAGAAAACTCACGGGTGTTCACACCCGTATTGAGGATTCCGAGTGACCGTCCGGCATTCGAGGGGGGAAACTACACAAAGGCATCCCGGTTGATCGCACAGCGCACAGCGATTGATCGGGAGCCGATCTCCATCATTCTTTTTTGTCAATGCTCTCTGCCGTTGCTCGGTGTTTGGATTGGGAGATCGCGTACCAGCTGTTAATGGAAAGACACGCGGTTCGATCTTCGAATAATAGACAAGTTTCATCCGCACAGGGGCGCAGTAGGACCGTTGGGTGTGCTGGCTCCAATAGCGTTGTAGAGAGTCCGATATCCTCAGAGTGGCAGGAGAATGTGAGAAGTAGGACTCAAAATAACACTACAGCAGATGAGTGGTAAAGGTAAACTGACACTTACATATGCACATGATCTGATAGGTACGTACGGGCGTGGTCTCTGCACGACTGGGACAAGATGCCTGGGAATCTGAAAGTAGAAACATCATTTATAGATGATTGGAGGTGGGAAGCGTTGGGTTGTACTGCTTGAGAAGTGAATCTGAGTGCTGACCTTTAGAGTTGGAGGGAACTCATTGATCAAATGGGCAGTGTCTTCATAAGCAAATGTTATTGATATCCACAGAACGTGCGATCTAGCCGGTGCGCTGTGGCCGCGACGGCGCGCGGTGGTTGTCGACGGAAGAATGTCCGCGCCTTGCCAGCAGTCGCGCGAGTCAAAGCGGACCTGTGTTCATGACACGATATAGAGATGGTGAATTCGCGGGATTCGCGATATTCTTGGATGCAGATTTGATAAGTCATGCGTGCTTTACATTTACAACATGGTGTCCGTTGCGCATTGGCCATCTGGCTGGAGATCTATTAGTCCCGCGGGTTTGTAAAATACCAAGTTTATGGCATATGTTGGATTGGGCCATCTCCATGGAGTTGCTGCGCTGTTGACGAGTCGGAAGTCTGCACGTATGAGTGGTACGATGGTCGGCAATCCGCAGTGCCAGCCCGGTGAGAAGGCACGAGTGACGGGATTTCAGTTCATAGGATCAGGATGGCATGTTGGCCAACAGACGGTAGCGTGGACGTGCCAAGACATATCCAACGCTTGCAGGTGCGGTACCGAGTCCTCCTGATGCATTCCTCTGATCAAGCTTGCACGTCGTCTCCGCTGGTGTGAAAACTTTTTGTCTTGTGATGCAAACGTGGCACGGGGATCAGATCAAGCGACAGCGCTACATGTACAAAAACCATCATCCTCCTTCCTCTACAAAGTCCCTGAGATGTCTGAGCTGCGCAGAGACCTCTTCCTTGAACAGGCCGATCTCGTTGCTGTTCTTCGCAATGGCACGAACAGTCTCATCTTTGAGACGCGCCACCTTGGCGAGTTGCTCTCGGTAGCTGTGGACTTTGGCATGAACAACAGAGAGAATGATGTTGGTAGAAGGTGCTCACTCAAACTGCAGGGCCTGGAGTCGCGACTTCACCCCCATCCCACTTGACAGTGCCGCCGTGCGTGCGTGCGCGACTTCCCTCTCTAATCGCGCGGCTTCGGCGTTGCTTACCATAGATTCCTGCTGGGCCGCCTGCCGCAATGTTGGCTGTGCACGGGAAAACGATGTAGCAAATCACTTACATCTCGGAGGTCGTCCGCTTGTTCGTTCAATCCCACTACCTTCTTTTCGATCTCTCGGACTTCCTCGTCCACATTTTCACACTCCAGCGTCAATTGATCGAGTTCGTTGTCCACCTTGATCCGCTCACTCTCCACGTTAGCACGCTCAGTCCTTTTGGTCTCTGCCACCGTACTGAGAGTTGGTTTGATCACCTTCCGAATGTCAGAGCCTGTAAGAATCTGCTGAGGATTAGGTGTCGCGATGTTGAGCTGTAGCGTAAGGTCGATTTCTTGGAAAGGTGGTGGAATCGGCGGAAATAACCCGAGCGAGGAAAGGAGGTTAGTATACAGGTCGAGAGCCTCTTCCGCAGCCGCTCCCCGATTCGTCATCACCACCTCCAACGACATGACAGCTTTTTGGGCTTCAGCGATTCTATGCTTGAGATCCTCGAGATTCCGTGACAGTGTTTCATGATCGGTATTCATGCGGACAACTTCTTCGGGTGTCAAGTTCTGTGCTTTCACTACCTCGGCTAGTTTCACATGTTCACCCTTGAGCTGCTCCAAATTTGAAGCTGAAATCTTCAGGAAACACCCAACTAGATTTATGTATCACTTACTTCGAATAGTGAGTTCAGCTTTCTCGTGCGCGATGGTATCAATCAAATGCTTCTTCCGCGATTCAAAACGTTGGAGAACATCATGGAACTTCGCTCTGTCACTGACAAGAAACCCGTGGGTTTTTTGCAGTTTCTCGAGGGGAGCCTACGGAAGATCGAGATACAAATCCGCAGTAAACTCACTATACTCACGGCAGACGAATGAAATTGTTCAAATTCAGCTTTGGTCCTGGAGAGTCGCTCCCTTTGCTCTTCCAAATCATTTAACACTCTTTCATTCTTCTTTGCTTGAAGGAAGATAAGGCTTCATTGACAGAGAAGATATATAAACCCACCATAGCGTGCCTCTAGGGCTTTGTCTTGCTCCTCGAAGATATCTGCACCGTGAAAAAATGCGATGTATGCCTCCGTAAAATAATCAAAAGCCAGGGCTTGGTGGTGTATTGGATCATGAAATTCTTCAGGTACCCTATCCGTTACTTGCAGGGTTGGGTCATCGGTTTCTAGATAATGTACCCGGGCCTAAAACATGATCATGAGCGCTCATTGTCACGGTCGAACACAACCGACCTTTCCCATTTCTACCAACCAATGCAACACGGCAAGCAATGCTGGCCATGAATGCATACTGCCAGGAGCAGCTAGCCATTTATTGTCAATCTGAGATGCGAACGGGTATCGGAGGGCTTTCAGGGCTGGCTGAAATTCGTCCTCGAAGCGCATCTTGGGATCAAATGGGTACGATTGGTCAACCACACTAACAAGGTGCTGGAACATTGCGCGAAAGTCCTTTCCAGTTATACTTGTCAGAGTTTGCATAGAAATCTCGTATTCGGTACCCTGGAGCCAGGAAAATATCTCCTGGCGCATTTTAGCTTGGTATGAGCGCTCGCGAATGGGCCGAGGGTCCTTGAGCATTTGGCTCCCCGAGGGTGCAGGAAGAGTGCCACCGCCCCCCCATATTGACCCGCGACGCGTGGAACTTGATGAGTAGTGAGATGTTGGTCAAAAAGATACGGACCTGCAAAGGAATACATCGGCTCACGTGTTGAGGGGGGTTCGGCCATAGTTTGGCTTGGTCGTGCTCTGCAGGAGCGGGTTGACGTTCTGGGATCTATATATGGATTGTCGGGGATTAGATCCTGGGCCACCACTAGGGGGAGGTAGATATGGTGCGCGCCCAGTTGGACCGGCGAGGCTCACACGCACAGACGATGATGCAGGAGCCTTTTTGATGGTAGACGGGACAGGTAGACCAGAGCGAGCATTCCCGTAGGAGTCAGTTGCAGGCTGTATCGTGGATCTTCGTAGCGCTTCTGACATGATATTCCATATGGTGTTGAAGGAAGAGATATAAACGCGTCGTCGCCACGCGAAGGGGAGTCACGTGATGCGTGTTAGACCTCTCCGGCCATTCAAGTCGAATGCCTACAAGAATGGTTCAGAAAGACCTATTCGGCGGTGCCATTGTTGCTGCACTCCCAGCCGCCCTCGTGGACGTATCGTACGTCTTTGACGTTCTATGGTGATGCTTGGTTCCGTAATCCCTTCACAGGGACCTTCGACAAGTCCCGGATAATCAGGAGGTCTTCCTGTATCCCGATTCCAATGTTTCCGTCATCATTGAAGTGTTGCAACGTATACCAGAGCCGACCGATGTGGAAGCAGTAAAGTGATCTCTTTTCCCCCTTGTCATATCCCAGATTTAGTGACTCTAAAAGATTTCACTTCGAAGCATTGGCTCATGACAACGATGCCACCTTGAGCACGATGCAAGTTCCCCTTGTTGTGCCTAACGATCGAGGAGATCAGACGCCGTCTCCTATCATACTGCGTGGATCTCAACGCATCCGCAAATTCAACGCAATCGCCGCAGATGACGTGGACATATTGATCGCTCTCTTTCGTGTTCACTCTGGAGGGAAAAGCGCTGACCTAGTTGTGTCTGTAAGCATACCCAGGAGCTTAGAAGGTGGCGTAGGCGAAGAGGACGCAGCCGCTATTGCATCAGAATTCAACTCATTAATTTCCTCCCTCCGCATCATCGACTGCGACCTCTTTTGCTGATCGTGTGCTCTCCGAGCCCAACCCGAACACTCCCGGATCTGTCACTTCTCTTCAGATCTTCTCCAGCATGTGAACCTTCCCTCATTCGGGCGGCTCAAGCCACGAGCCATATATCTCACGGACTGGCGTGTACAGGAACGTGGAATGGACTCCCATGAATGACGCAAAAGATAATGTCAGCGTTCATGCCGTATTTTCTCATGGATGTGTACAGTACAATCCATACACACATGCTATTGATCAACGACATCTTGTCATTGCAGCACCTCAGCACTGATACTAGCAAGTTTTTTTTATTCTCAGCCCTGGGATCCACCCGAGCCCATGATCCCAGGTACCGAGCACAACCACACAGAGAACGGTGCAGAAATACACCCGTCTTGTTCGTTGACAGGCGTGTATGTCGTTGACCTTGAATAGCGATTTCTCGGAACGAAGGCCACGGATGTTCTATAGTACTTGCACCCGGGCGCCAACATACTACGAGTGGATGTTTCACGCCTGTATATTACAAATCTTGAGCGTGGAAACAGAGCTAATGATACAATGTCAATATAGCTTGAAGAGCAATAAAAAAAGCACTGGTCCCCAGAAAACTATAAAAATGGACTAGGCGTGACCTGCTTCATCCAACTCTTGCTCAGCTTCAGGTTCTTCCTCGATACGCTCACGGACGGAAGCCTTCGTGGCCTCCGCAGCAGCTTTGGCATCTTTCTTTCGTTTCGCTGACTCTTTCAGTTTCTCCCACCGTTCACGGAACCGCGCAATCATGACTTTCTGTGTAACGTTCGGATGTTAGATAGCGATAATACTTGTCGTGGTTGTAGCCAACCTGTTTGTCATTTTCTACACGAGCAACTCGAAGCTCTTCTTCGAGATCCCTTATCCGGCGTAAGAGTTGTGTCTCACGGTCACGTCCCGCATTGAGGGCTGCCACGGGAGCAGGAACGGATGGTATATTGATATTAAGGGCGCCGAGATCCACCGCCGGCTGTTGTCCACCTGGTCGCTGTAAGACGAGAGAAGCTCCCATGACCCTCTGTGCCTGCGACACGTAATTCATTGTGTGAACACGATGCAACAAGTGGAGTGGGTCTTACCTGATGCCGTGCCATCACTATACTATCCCGCAATAATTGATCCTGTTCCTTGCGTAATCGTAGTACGCGCTCTGCTTCAGCAAGTCGTCTTTGCATCTCCTCTATCTCTTGCTTAAGGGAAATATTTTCTTTCCGTAGCACCGACGTTGCCGGCTCCGATTCCAAGGGGATCAGGCAGAATGATTCCGACAGATCGTCATCTATCATGCAACAAGACGGAGTTGATTGATATCGAGCCAACTCAATTGGTGGCAAGACTTGCCTTCGTCTGCCAATACTTCTTCGTCAGCTTCTTTCAGAACAGCATTCTGTTCTGTCCAATAGCATGAGCATGATTACTGATAGTACCAGGAATCCGGCATACTCGATTTCGGTCTACCGTCAAGCCCGAGTTTCCGGGAGAATCTGGAAACAAATGCTTCTTCACGGTCAGTCTCGCTTCCCGAGCTCCCATCTCGTGGCAAGCCCTGCTTCCCTGAATAGCTCGGTTCCGTTCCAAGGGGGGCCGTGGCGAAAGCGACAGGCTGAGAAAGATTGTCCAGCATCCCTTCCATGATTTTCCAGAAGTGGTTGAAAGCATCGCCTGGGTCGGACTTCCCCCGCCACGGACATGATAGGTTCAACCGGTTAAGAACCATGTGTTGAGAAGGCTATTACGTACCCGTTGCCCAAGTACCATGAAGGACTCATCAACATTGTTTTGTGAATCCATCAGTCGCAGAGAAGCATTTGAAGGCGGTGGAGGTGACGGAGCAGGGTGAGAAGAATGACGACCGCCACTTGAGGCTGAAGAACTGTGTTCGGCGCGCGTTTGAGGGAGAGACATCCTCTGCGGCAGGGTCGGATCTTTGTTCTCTTCCCGTAGCTTGGCGATCCTTCGCTCGAGATCTTTTCCCGCTTTGATGTGTTCGTTGTAAAGCATACGGAGTGTACGTTTCGTCTGCGATCAGAAGCTCAACACTGAGAGACACAAGAACATGCGACGATGAAGGGGAAAAAGTACGTTGCTGTCGTTTGATTTCTCTTCGCACTGCAAGAAAGCTTTCGCGGCTTTTGCATGCTCTTCCGTAGCAGGAATCAACAATCCTTCATTCAGGAAGTCCTCGGCATTTGCTGCGTGCTGGTGTGCCTGCAGCTTCCGCTTGAGCGTGCAGACGCTTCCGATGACGACTACACTCACGGTGTGCAGGGGTGAATCTGTCGATGACATTTAAACCTTGGGTGCTGTCTACAACGGTGTGGGGGAGGTTCGTGCAAGGGATATGTGCAACTATTTTCATTGAGCGTGGAGCAGGAAGCATCGACAAGAGTACATATATAGTAACCTGCTATGGGCCTCCCGCCACAGCAAACTCTCACCGAGGTGCAGTCGTTCTGTATTTCCTGCTCGTCCTCCTCTCAATGATCCCATCCGTGCGGATTTTTGCATGAATCGGTGGCCTCAAATAAATTACTTTTCAGATTTTTATCTTAACTTGTCGTGTTCTGGCGGGATGCCGAGTGTGCCGAGTGTGCCGAGTGGTGCCGAGTGGGTAGCCTGCGGGCGGTGTCTGAAAATGGGAAACTCGGCGCTCGGCTCGGTTTGTCGTCGCCGTCGTCGTCCTTGCTAACGCCCAGCAGCGTCCTCGTGAGGATCGTCTGAATTTCAGTAGTCGAGGCCAGCCATTCGACTTCGTGGTGTTCTCTTCCTCATTCCGATGTCGACCCCTGCACATCTGTCAGTACCTTCCATCTTCAGTTCCACCGCAGTAGCTCACGCCCTGACAGCAGGAAGAAAATCAGGATAACGGGTACGTCTTGTTGCTTATTGTAGCATCGCTGATCCATGTAGAAACTGACGGCGCCATAGTCGTTGCCGCAGACGGATTATCGAAGCGGGATGTTTTTCGTCTCCCCGACCCCTTTGCGGTCATCACCGTTGACGCAGAGCAGACACATACTACCAGCGTTATAAAGAAGACATTAAACCCGTACTGGAACGAGAGCTTTGACATGTGAGTGGTGGTTTCCCTTGGCGATCGGGTCCTTTCCAAGTACGCTTTTTCATCTCTCATCTCCAAGCACCGTCAAGGATTCCTCCGTCGTTGCTGTCCAGATATTTGACCAGCGCAAGTTCAAGAGACGCGACCAAGGTTTTCTTGGAGTTGTCAATGTCAGAGTCAGCGACGTTCTGGACCTTGAACTCGGTGGACATGGTAAGCGCCCGCCAGTGGTGCATCATTCTGCCTCCCCGATAAACTCATCTCTTCAGAAATGTTAACCCTGGATTTGAAAAAGTCCAACGATAACCTCGTGGTTCACGGCAAGCTCATTATATACTTGTCGACTAACGTCAATCAACCCATCTCCAACCCTGGACCCTCTCAGGTACAGGGTGTCACCACCGCACTAGCTGACATGGGCATGAACGAGTCAACTCTCTCTCTCTCGCCCAACGGAGTCGGTCCGTCTGGCAGTGCTCTGTCCAGAACTTCTAGTGCGCACGCTGCCGAGGCGGCGACACCGCTAATGCCTGTGTCATCTCCCCATGTATCATCTTCCGCATCTGGTCTTGCCGATCAGGATCAATCGCCTTCCCAGTCCACTCGTCCTGTTAGCTCAAGTGGTGCAGGGGCACTTGCCGCTGCTCAGCAGGCTAATGCTGCAAATGCTTCAACAGCCTCTGGGACAACCAATCAACAAAGAAACTTCAATCCCAATGTTGACCAGTTTGGAGCACTGCCTCCTGGGTGGGAACGCCGTATCGACCCTCTTGGCCGAACTTATTACGTAGATCACAACACGCGAACCACAACTTGGAACCGGCCATCCCCAGATCAATCGGTGAATACCAACAATCAAGACACCGAGACGAATGCAGCCAGAGACCAGCATTCCCGTCGTATTTTGGCAGATGACATGGTTGATGTCGGCCGTGCTAATACACAAGCAAGCGTTCACCGTACTGGTTCAACTACACCTCAACCCACTTCGAACAACACTGCGGCAGCCGCCCTCGCTGCAACCAATAACATTACTACTGCGGGCACCGGCAGTCTCCCTGCTGGATGGGAGGAAAGGTACACCCCCGAAGGGCGCCCATACTATGTTGACCATAACACTCGCACAACTACTTGGGTCGACCCTCGTCGCCAGACAATTATCCGTGTCATGGGACCCAACGGCCAAAATACAGCCCTCCAGCCACAGGCTATTTCTCAGCTTGGACCTTTACCCTCTGGATGGGAGATGCGTCTCACCTCAACTGCACGTGTATACTTTGTCGATCACAACACCAAGACCACGACATGGGATGATCCCCGTCTTCCATCTTCATTGGACGCGAATGTGCCACAATACAAACGTGATTTCCGGAGGAAGCTTATTTATTTCCGCAGCCAGCCCGCTATGCGCGCACAACCAGGCAATTGCCAGATCAAAGTCAGGCGAAACCACATCTTCGAGGACAGTTACGCGGAGATCATGAGGCAGACGCCTAATGATCTGAAGAAGCGTTTGATGATTAAATTTGATGGCGAGGATGGTTTGGACTACGGTGGCCTTTCTAGGTGCGCTGATGAACACAGATAATTGATCGCGAAATGACTTTTTATCAGAGAGTTCTTCTTCCTTCTCTCGCACGAGATGTTCAACCCGTTCTATTGCTTGTTTGAATACTCCGCGCACGATAACTACACTCTCCAGATCAACCCTGCGTCAGGTGTGAACCCTGAACATTTGAATTACTTCAAGTTCATCGGACGTTGTCTTGGACTTGGTATCTTCCACCGACGCTTTCTCGATGCATACTTCATCGTCAGCTTCTACAAGATGATTTTGAGGAAGAAGGTCACACTGTCTGACCTGGAGTCTGTTGATGCAGAACTTCATCGCGGTCTCACATGGATGCTGTAAGCTTCCCGCACGCCTTATTTTCTTGGATGCTCATTCCAGACCCAGCGAAAATGATATCACGGATGTTATCGATGAGAGTTTTACCACATCTGAAGAACGATTCGGAGAACTCGTAACGATTGAGCTGAAGCCTGGAGGTGCAGACATTCCCGTGACCGAGGAGAACAAGAAAGATTATCTCGATGCCGTGGTTGAGTATCGTATCTCGAAGCGCATCAAAGACCAATTCGAAGCTTTCATGTCGGGCTTCAGCGAGTTAATCCCACAAGAACTAATCACGGTCTTTGATGAGCGAGAGCTCGAGTTGCTTATTGGTGGAATGTCTGAGATTGATGTGTAAGTTTTTGTGTTTGCGTTGCGACGCTGCTACGGAACTTACCGCTTTACAGTGACGATTGGACCAAACATACTGATTACCGAGGCTACGAGGTGAACGACGATGTAATCCAATGGTTCTGGAAGTGTATTCGTAGTTGGCCACCCGAACGCAAATCCCGACTGCTACAATTTGCAACGGGTACATCGCGTATTCCTGTCAACGGCTTCAAAGATCTACAAGGCTCAGACGGTCCGAGGCGTTTCACAATCGAGAAATCTGGCGATCCGTCACAGCTACCGAAGAGCCATACTTGTTTCAACCGCATTGATTTGCCACCGTATAAGGACTACGCAAGCTTGGAGCAAAAGCTTACGCTGGCTGTAGAGTAAGTTCATTGTTAGAAGCCTGTTTAGGTCGCTGACGGGCTTGTTTTCTCAGGGAGACCGTTGGATTTGGTCAGGAATAAGCACTGCAGACGGAGAACAGGACATCCTATTTACCCCACTTTCACCCTTTTCCTATTTTTTCTTTTATCTTCACGACTGAATGACATCCTATCTCATCTGTAATCTTTACTCGGACGTGCTGTTGTTTGTGTGGAGACCCTGCCTTGAATCTGCAGCAAGCTTTTATCTTATCCCACGCTACACGCTAAGCAACATCAGAGCAGAAAAATGTCCGAAACATGTCCAGAGGAACGTCCCCAACGGTCACTTCACTGCTTCTCAAACGCGAACCCAATATAAATGTCTGACACCCACCATATCAGTAATCGATTCGTCTGGGAGACACAAGTGAAGCGACTCACTCGCAGCTTCCCACTGATCCTCGTCCATCGCGCTTTCGCCATTTGCATTCACAACCTTCATGCGTACCATGAGTTCCTTGAACTCCTCTTGTTCGGAGTGTTCCGCAAATATTTGGTGGAATTCTTCTTTGTAAATCGGGTGGAGGGAATATTCTGCGGCCAAACTGTGAGGTAGGGTAAGAAAACCAGCCATCTAGCGTGATCAGATATCTTAAATAGATAACCAAAACCTTCTCAACCTCTAGTGATTTGAGAGGAATAAACAACGCAATCATCAGGAGTTGCGGGGATTACAGCCCCGAAGCCAATCGCGCAACTCCCAGGATCAAGAAGACAGATAACTTCATGACGCGACAGATGCAGGAAACCCACCCTACAAAGTTGTCCCAGTCTACAATGTATTCCGGTACATCCTCGACAGCATCGTTGAGGAAAAAGTAATAACGATGCCCGAAGAGCGGGCGGGATTGCCGATCTTCAAAACGAATCCTATATACCGCATTACCAAAGGAAAGGTCAGTTGCAGAAGGTGGCAATGCATCTAGCCGTTCTCTGAGAGCGGTGTTATCCTTTCGACAGGAGGTTGAACAAGAACAGTGCATACAATAATTGATCGGCGTTGGGAATGGTACCAAGAAATACCCCACCCTTGCGGAGGTACTGGCTCACATTACGAAGCATACACCGCGCTTTTTGTGATGTCTCAAATGCATAGTGCATGCAGAATTGCATCGAGACAACATCGAAAGGGTGCGCGAGTCGCTCCGGCGGGAAAGCTTTTGAGAGAGGTTCAGTGTAACAGTCGATTGCAGCGAACGTAGCGTCAAAACGCGGTTGAGGCATCGTCTGCCATCTCTCACGGGCTTGAATGACTGAAACATCGGCAATATCTGCAGAGATTGACATGTCATCAGCGATATACATGGTCAGCGAGGGGAAGTAGTAACCACTTACCGGCACAGACCAGCTCCTTAGCCCGAGCTTTCGACCATTTAGTAAGGTCACCACCCTTGCCACAACCGAGATCGAGGACCTTGCCACGTCCTCTGCCCGGTCCGGAGGGTTGCGATATAATGGAGGCAGTGAGGGCCGGGTGGGCAAAGCGCGTGATCAAAACAGATTTCACCCAATTATTAAAGTATTTGAGGCCAATGATTGGGGATTCCATGCGTTGCTTGACCCCGACTTCAGGGCGCATATTATCTGGGCGCAGGAAGAAGGGAGATGTGTCAGAAATGCACCGGGAGGGTTGCACAAGAGATTCACAATGATTGATCACTTTGCCCACATCGCCCGCGTGCCGTTTTACAGGCGGGGCGTTGTCTGGAGACCTACTGCGGTCCCGTTTGCGTTTGGAGAGAAGAAGCTGTGTGCCGATACCGCGGTGGTGTCGGTACATCTCCATTTCCTGGGGGGTCATTGGGACAAGAACAGAGCCTGCAGGCGTTTTGCGATTGCGCGGGTTGTATGGGATGGTGGATAGCGGTGGTGGAGGCATTATTGGGACAGTGGGGGGGTCTGAGGAGGAAGAGGGACGAGAGGGTGCTCTGACGGGAGAGCGGGAGAGGGGGGAAGGAGGAAGGACACGCGGGGCAGAGGAAGGGGCAGATTCGATCTGGAACGGCGCACGAGATGGGGGAGGTGGAGGATAGCGTGAGAAATGCTGCGACTGTCCATCCTCTGGTGGTGGGTCCGTCCGCGGGATGTCGAGCACTGGGAGATTACTCCGACGGCGCAGCGATGGCGCACCAGCCAGCCTGTCGACTTCCTCATTCGATGCCATAGTCGGAGGCAACGACGACACAGGCGATTGGGTGTCCGTACCCAAGAGCAGGTGCGACAAGCTCGATGGCCGCGCAGAACCTGGTGTGCGTGGCTCCTGGGGCTCCGAGTTGAGCAGAACTGCGAGATCGGTTGCCCGACGAGCTACAGTGGGGCTGTTGGTTGCTCGCGAGGAGGACGGGCGTGATGAAGAGGAGGAATGGGCATCAAAAGAGTGTCTTTCATGTCTGTCCAGGTCGGCGTCGTGGGCATGCGCTGGAAGGGGCTTTGACTGGGACACCGGCGAGTTCAGGGCTGCGTCCCGAACTGGATCAAAGGCCGGCATCTGAGAATGATATCGATCCTTGTAACACAAATATGTTTCAGTGGTCAATGAATTATCACCCAGTGGACTGCGAGGAGTCCCAATGGGAATGTGTTCGTCGTCGTCGTCGTCGCAAGCGCCGAGCTCAACGTTGAGCAGATGCTTTACTTCGGGATGTCTTATGTAATACAACATGAACCAGGCTCAGCTTTCGCGCGAGAAACGGATCGTATCTAAAACTTCCCACTCTGCTTCCCAAGCCATTCAGAGATGTCCGTCGTCGAGCGCTAAATGCATAGTTCAACCTCGGTTTACCCACACGAGCATGACCGTTCCATCGTTCATGGAAACCCACCTGAATCCAAGCAGCGGAAGCTCGCAGTGAGTCGAGTGTCTGCGCAAGCGCGAGGTGGTATCGCGAAGTGTCTCTGTGCTATATCCTCCTTAAGCACCGAGGCGAGTGTCAGAGACGCGACGAACCCACCTCAAAGAATTTATCAATCGCTTCGATATCGCCCTCGGTGTTCAGGTTGCCAAGCGCGGCCTGCCAAGACATAGATCATGACGCGGGCATATCCATAGACCGGAATTGACGCACCGAGATAACGCCCTTGAAGGAATAGTTTCCCTTGTATCGTTCCTCGAGCTGTGACATGCTATCTCGATCACATCTCCAGCCAAGAAAATATACGGACGCACAGCTTCAAAGTTATCCATGAAAAATTTGGCCGATCTTCGTCTCATGCCATAGTTCATCTGTTGACCACAGAAAAAGTATACGATATCCTGATTTCTGGCTTTGTTGAGGATGAAATGTTCAGTGTCCGCGTTGCACGACTCGTCTTTACTTGCACACATCGCATACCTGTTCAAGGCGAAAGAAATGAACACCGAATAATAATCGGTCAGCGCACGCACATCGCAGATATAGCGACCGAGGGTAGCGTCGCTCGGTCCTCGTAGAGACCTTTGACGAAATTATATTCATCCGTACCCCCATGTTTCACAGCCTAGCAATGTTGAGTTCCCGTTAACGAATACATCGTGGAACATTTTACGCACGTTTATGGCGGTTGTTCTGAACAAGTCCATGGGGATCTTTGATTCGTCTTTAGTAGCCATGTAGACCTTAAACATTTCCCTAAGTGTGTCAATGACACTTCTCCGATGTTAACCCACTGTGCACTCGCGGCGTATAGTAACATACGCTTGATCGCCAGCCGCAGCTGCCTGTCCGATAGCTTCCGTTCGGAGCTGTGAAATGTCTACAGGCTCAGATGGCAAATACACATAGCCAAGCCTATCCACGATTGGTTTGAGAAGATTCTGTATGAAATACCAGTTTAATGGTAGGGATGTGATCGTGGAATCGCGGCACTTGCCCTTCTGAACTCATTCAAACCTCGAACGATCACCTCGTTTTCCCACCACGTCGACACTAGAAGAGCCAAGTTGTCTGTGATACTGTCCCAAACCAAGACTACACATTTCACCAATCAAGTCAGTGAAATATCACGCTCCGGGAATATAAACACTGACACTCAGTCTCATTCCTGAATATATCTACCACTGTAAGTGCACTGCTAATAGTAGCGTGTCCAGACTTGGCAAGTGCCATAGCATCATGAACTAGCCCTATGCGATCATTGAGGGAGAAAATAGCATCTCCCTCAGCCGCTTTACGCGCGATGCGAGCGAGCCGCTCTTCAGGGTAAAGGACCCTGTCTGTCTACCCATCAGAAGCACGGCCGAAGAAGAGAAGAGCAACAAATGCATACAAACGCCATACGTCCCCGCATTCAGCTTGTATGGTTTGCTCGTGTCGATCGTAAGAGTAGTCTCACGGGCAGTAAGCACTGCAGTCTTGTCGATCAATGGTTTCCCTGTTCCATCTACGGTCAAGACAGCGAGAGGGATAGTCCTATAGGGCCATCAGTAAGCAGCGCCACGTGCGGAGGCGACATAAGCGCATACCAAGTAGTTTGATTATCCTTCTGTTCGGCGGGACCAGTTTCAAGGTAGCGATCTTGACGTACTTTGATTCCATCCCCCATTTCAGTGACGGTGAGCACCGGAAATCCCATCTGTGAAATCCAACCACTTAATAATCATCGAATAGAGACATCAGATCTGTCGAAATATACCTTCATAATCCAGTTCTCCATCATCTCTGAAACATCAATGGCCACCCCATCCGGGATGTGTGTGGCTTTGTTAATCCCATTCCATAGATCTTTCGTGGTCGTATTCCCATAGAGGTGGTCCTTGAGATAGATTGAAACGCCTTTGAGGAAAATATCTTGCCCGACGAAGTTGCACAGCATGCGAAGAACTGAAGATGGTTTAATCGGCACATTAGGTATGTCTGCGATAACCTTACCAGCGGCTGCTTTGGCATATGACAGCGAGTCAAAAATCTACTGACTGTTGTTTATTCTGTGGGTAAGACATACATGCTTGCGGGCTTACTTGGTTAGCTTGATTAGCGTCGGGACACGGAACCTCGATGGGGTGGGAAGACAGCTTAGCGTCAAGGTCGAGAGCGTCATTCAGGTGTTCGGTAATAAACTTTGAGTCGACCTTCCACTCAGGGTAGAGACTAAACAAGGGTCAAAGGAAAGACTGCATGTAGCCGAGGCGGATCTTACTGGTCTGGACGTAGCCGTCAACAAAACACAAAATGAAGTGACTAAGACATACCGACGACGATGACTTCACCCATCTTGATAGTGTGAAGATAATCTCCAAGAATGTGAAAATGAACACATACCAAGGTGGCAAAACCTTCGTTCAAATACAAGTAGTCCCACCACTCCATTGTGGCAATGTTTCCAAACCTCGAAGGGGTTTAAGCATTGTGTAACACCCCAAAAAACAGATCTACTAACCACATATGAGCCACTTCGTGAGATTGGAAGACGGTGACGCGTTGCTTCGTCGCCATATCGGGGCGATCCAAATCCATAAGGAATGCACTCGTACGTCCAGTGATGAGCCCCTACGAATCCCGTAAGAGTTAGGAATGATACCACCTGCTGGAGGTTGTTACCCAGTTCTCCATGGCGCCGGCGTCAAAGTCGTGGGCCTTTATGGCATTCACTCATGATGACTCCGAAACAAATGTGTGTCTTACCACTAGGGTATCTAGTTTCGGAAGGGGATACTCGATGTCGAAAATTTGCTCGTAGACAGGAAGTACTTTTGTCTTAACATCGAGTGCGAACTGGGCGCGAGCGATGACATCCGGAGTCCCTGACAAGACCTGACAGACCGACATCCCCGCAGTGGCGGAAGTGCTTACCATATATACGGAGTGGTCGAGTTTTCGCTGTCAATGGACTCTTATACGAGCTCTCCAGATGACTGAATTGCCCGTTAGCATAGGCCACAAGGTACGTTGACATCTAGCATAATTGGTCAGCCTTTGAAAACGCGCATACTCCAGGTCATCTCACGAGGGGAGTTGTACAGAACTTGGTGATCTTCCATTCATCCTTGCTCTGTTCCTCAGTGCCGAGGGTAGCAAACATCTTTGCTAGAGCCGCATCGTCGTAGCTGGCTGTTTCAGGCCTGTAAACCTCTTCAGAAGCCACAGACATATTGCTTAGATTGGTGGTATCTATGCGGGATATCATTGTAATTGCAAATCTGGCCTTGAGTGAGGGTTCATCCCAGCAAGGAAATGCACGTCGAGCAGCAGTAGGCTTGTGCGTTGGATGTATTTAGACCAAGTGGTTCTTGAATGCTGCATCAATGGATCAACATACCTCAAATTGCGTGAGACTATACGCCTTCTTTTCGCCGTCATCCCCGTAAGTGGACTTGTAGTACCCCATCATTGCACCGGTCAGTTCTCCCGAGAAGGCGATAGTCAAGGTAGCAGTGGAGTTGGGGGGTAGCGCTGTAGGGAAAACGAGAGTGCCTCGCTCTGCCTCAGAATCAAATGTGCTGGATATGTTGAACTGGTGCATCCTGAGATCATGAGAGTACAACGATATGCTGGACAATTTTAGGTCTGCTACGTTGAAGGTGAGAGCAGAGGTCTTTTCCTTGACCTTCAGACTAGTATTTCATTGTGGGCATGAACATGCTAAACAATAAATCAAAAAGAGCACGCTCGCCTGATCGTCACGAGGCCCTCAAATATCTCTCTTTTAAGGTCCGTCTTTATGGTAAGATCATAGTGGGTCGGTTGGACATTCGACGGCAAGCGAAAATCGTTGCTAGACATGGTGGAGAAGTGACACGTCCTGAATACGGCGAGCTTCCCCGGAAATCGTAGTGATGTGTGTGTTATAATGTATCGCTGCCGACCGAAGGTGCTAGTAAAGGTCGTATGACCCCGGGCTAGTGTGCGTAGCAAGTGGCTTCCAAGGAACGATGCCATTGGTCATCTACCAACATTTAATTACCTGAATACCGCCCTTCGTACCGCAAGTTGGACGTTGAACGTTGAAGCTTGAACTTGAAGGCTTGGAGAGCCGGGTCCGTCCCGATGTTCGAATCGCAAAGCAGCTTTGTCAATCGCACTACAGTGACACAAAATGCACTAGCGTCGGCAACATCCTCATCGTACACACACTGAGGTAATTCCAATTCGTCCCATTCCATCGTCCATCAGCCAATTTTACTCTGTCTCTGTCTCCATCGTCCTGTGGGCATTCGCGCGACGGCAAAAAATGACTGGTTGCAAGGGAAGAAGGGACTTCGGAAATGTCCTCGTGGATGCACTCTGGTCATGTTCCTTTAAAGCGTTTTGGAACTGTACTGCAATACCGTCGTTGCACTCGATGAGCTCTTCCCAGCAGCGAGTGATAGCTTTGCCACTCTTGTAGTAATCTTCCTCGAGGCGCACCAGTCCATTGAAAGATTTTGCACTACGAAGGATGGTTGTCAAGGTGTCTGCTGCAGAGGGCGAAGGTTTACTTCTCGACGACCATGCCCTTTAGCTCATCGAGGACTTGGTAGACAAGTTCCTCTCGATCACGCTGGACATCTTTTTTGATGTTCTTAAATCTATCAGAGATACCTTTAATAATCACCTGGTGGTCTGATCAGCCATGCCAAAGTACAACACAAATGACCGGCTAGGTACAGTTTGAATTTCATTTAGTACCTATGAGATATGGGTATAAGCGCGTGAGTGTGGGAGTACAGAAACACTCACCTCCACGATATCTTGAATCCCAACCTCATCAACAATTTGATTGTGTACTGAGGCTTTAATATGGGCTGCAAATCGGGTTATTGCCGCAGAATACCATAGGAACAATTGTTACCCAGTGACGACTTCGAGTTTTGTAATGTAGCCCGCGGGGCGATTCGATCAGGTCCCGTGTTCACAGGTCCTGCTGGTATTCTCAGGGGAGAAAGGATGCTGCTCTCGGAGGGTGAAGGTGACCGACGGCTTCGCGGGACGTTAATCGAGGGGGGGGGCTACGTTTTGGCTTCTTGTTCCTGCAAGGAGAGAACACGCGACTGACCTCGATGAACTGACCTGCGTCTTGGATTTGACTTTGTTGTCTAGCACGTACTCAATGGGAGATGCAAAAGTAACGCTTCGGCATCTATGTCGAGGGGATGAGACAAAAGCAGGTTCTTCCGTAGCGATGCAGTCGGACTGGTCGGAAGCCCTGAGCTTCGTTTGGATGTCCGCCTCTGAACGCTTGAGATCAACGGACGCCTTGTGGTGCTTACCCCTCTCTCGAGCCGGAGAGTTGTCGATAGTGAGATCAATGGTGACAGTTTCTGTTCGAGGTGTCGATTTCATGATCGGTCGGTACAGCTGGTTAATGATAAGAGTCTAGTCTATTGCGGTAAAGCCAGGCTAATTACCTCCACAGGGTCTTCGCTTTCCTTCAAGGGGACCGGGTATTCGACGACTTCCTGAATCCGGCTGACATCGTTGTTTACGGTACGTAGGTCAGACACAAGGTGTTGATCGTCTATGATCTCTTCAGTTTTGACATGAGATTGTTCCCTTGCGACTTCCTCTGCGACTTGCATCACATCTGAAGAGGCTTGTTGAACGAGGTCAACGTCTCGTGGTTCTTTGGCCGGTTCGCTCGGTTCGCAAGGGAGGATGTTGCCCGCCTACAAAAAAGTAATTTCCTGACGTCAGATGCGAACCCAAAAGCTCACCTTCAGCATCTCGCGAGGTAGGCTCGTCTCTGGTATAATATTTTCGGCACTCCTCAGCTCGACCAGAGGCTATGGAGTAGCGAGTGTCCAATTCGACATCACGCGGAATTGTGAAAGTGGCATTACTCACTACATGACCGCTGATATTCGGGAAATGGGACTCCCTAGTCAGTGTTGGTATAGGGCGTGAACTGAAGATTGACGGTGTACTGTGACTGATCTTGGCGCCGGTGTCTTGCAGGGG
The DNA here is from genome assembly GCA_003313155.1 of Boletus sp. MG95. Taxonomy (NCBI): domain Eukaryota; kingdom Fungi; phylum Basidiomycota; class Agaricomycetes; order Boletales; family Boletaceae; genus Boletus; species Boletus sp. MG95. The sequence goes on from QGOH01003226.1 coordinate 46,337, forward strand.
GGCGGTGGCTAATTTCTTACGTTTCATACCACAAGTTGACCGACCGTCTGCTGGTTCCCCTTTCTGAGTCTTGCCATGCATGACGTTGATACGAGTTCCACTCGCTGCTGCCGTCTGCCTGTTTTTGATCCTCGATGATCTACGAGTCCCTTGGCAAGTTGACTTGAGTTCAGGGAGTTCGTCAAAATCGACCGTCGTTGGCCCAATACCAGAGGATCCTTTAGCCGTCTTTGTGTGTCTCGTTACCCTAAAACTAGAAGTGGCAGCTAGCGAAGTCTCGTTAGAGTCGACCTTATCCTCTTTCATCTCAAGTCCATCATAACGGCTCTTCTTGCAGGGAAGCGTGAATTCATCGTCAACTTCGATAGTGGCCCTGCTTGAAGGTTTGATGATCTCCCTCTTTCGGCGGTTTCCAGCAATCTTGGGCGGGGCGCTTGTGTCCTTCGTGATATCAATATGGGAAGCTCCTTTCTGGTTAGCACCAGAGGATGGAGCAAAGTGCTTGGTGTGCTGTCCGAATTTGTCTTCTACGAAACTGAACCCTGTCGGGGGCTCCGATGCCGAGGCGATGACAAGTTCCGTGTCGAAGGGTTCGCATTTATTGACACCCGGGTTCTTTAGCTTGTCTGTGCCAATGAAACCCCGGGGAACGACAGACAGGCCGCCATCGACTTCAGTACCAGTCGTGGTCAGAGGGGTATCAACATTCCATAGTGACTTTGGGGAAACATTGATCTGGGTGCTAGATGATGAGCCAAACACCAGGGAATCCGAGGTCGACAGCAGTTTCCCAGTTTCAGGTGATTTTTGAGTGACTCCTTCTGCACGGTCTCCGGTTTCCGAGACGGACCCGGAGGATTTTTTAATTACCATAGCGGAGGTAGCACTATGACTCCCATCCATCCGCATGCGATCGATCTCGTGTTGTGTCGGTTTCAATCCGCAATTGTAAGCTGTAGACACTCTGGTTGCCACCCGCTCGATGACCGTATCGTCGTCGGGTTCGAATTCGGAAATTTCTGAGAGTTCCTCTTTGTCGCCATATAATCGTATTGCTCTGGTAGAATTCCCCGGAGAGATGGGTAATGTAAAACTCTGGATGGGTTTTGGCGTTTCACTGGCAGGTGGGATCAATCTGGTGCTTTTTAGAGTGATGGGGACGTCTTCGGCCACTGCAGACTCAAGAACCTCTGGGACTAGATTTTCGTCCTTGATCGCAGGGTTCGGAGTGGGCGTGGGAGAAGGGCCCGCATCTCCAACGTGGAGCGCCGGGACGGCCTCAGACGTGGTCGAGTCTTCGATATCTGTTTTGTAAACTGGAGAGGCAGCTTCATCAACGAGAAGGAAGTAATAAGGCAACGGATTTTACCTTGGTTAACGTGTTGGACCTTACCCTCAAAACTCGCAGTTGGCGGTATGGGGGAACTGTCTATGAATTTAAGCCCCGAACTAATCGAGATACTCTTGCGCTTTCTCTGCACTCTCTTCAGTGGATTTAGAAAGCTCAATTTTCCCTGTGAGAAATGAGTAGGGTGCCCGTCCGGCAATTGGTATTCCTACCACACCCCGTCGCCGTAACGCCTCCATAAATCTGCCCACAGCATCATTCTGCAACAGAAATTTTGCGTAGAGGTGACTTCCACCGGAAGACTCCATTTCGACATCGGCAACTAACGGTGGAGATGTCAGATAGACCGTAATCAATACTTTTCCTTTTGGGGCATTTTGCTCTGAATTATCGAGCGTGATTGTGCGGATGTGGGAATATGGCACCTGCAGGCTCTCGCATAGGTCATCCTATGAAGAAAGGTTGTTGGATGGAAAACGATCAGAGGTAAGAAAGCCTACATTTTCAGCGACGATATTCGCAAAAAAAATTCGTTTATCCATGATCAGCCTGTCGGTCGCAAGTGGCTGGGGGAAGACACGGCCACAGACATCTATCTCGTCGATGGAAAAGGCTTGTGGACTGGAAATTGATGGATTAGTGTTGGAGCCTCACTGAACCATTCACTGACTAAGTAATATCACTTCTTGCAAGAGCATCAATGATCTGAGCAGCAACATCATCCCAGTGCGTGCTAGATGCCGTCTGCACTATACCGAGCAATTCTGCACTGCATTTGAACAGCTTTGGGGAACCCAGAACTTCTTTCACGAACTTCACCCTTCTGAACTTTCCTTGGGAAGTGTTGTGGATAGGGGGAAGAAGTCGAGCAAATAACACCAAGAGCGCCTCGAGGAGCAGGTAATCTAGTACGAAAGGCCATGAGCACCAACCTATATCTGAGAGTGTGGGTAACCACCACCCCTTGCTCTGGATATAGCAGACCCAAGTCGTTCACTGTTGAGTCATTGAGATCCGAAGTATACACAAAAAAAAAACTAGATGTTACCCGCCCAAAACAGCACTGTGACGAAGCGCGTTCTGAATGGTGATTTGCCTGGCAGCAGTCTCTGTCAACGTGTTGTACGCCTGGGAACAGTCGCTTAGATCAAGAATCTAGCGCATATATGCAACTTTCTGCAGAAAAATCCGCTCACGGATAAGCAAAGCGATATACTGAATACCGGCAGTCCTTGGCCGGACTCAGGGAAGAAGAATTCGCAAATGATGCGATACAAAACTTCCCAAACTGCACCATCAAACTCGACATTGCCTGATTCCCCTGAGTGATGCTGATCTCAGAATACGAAGGATATACGCACCACCATCATTCTGATCCAGAAAATCCTGTTGAGTACGTTAGTTGTCCATGTTTGTGGCCACTCTGCCGCGATCTTACGAGGAAGCCGGACAAGATGACCTCTGCAGTTGCATCCCACGCTGCCCGCAACCTCTCATCTTCAACATTGTGTGCGTCACAAAGTTTTCCTAATACCGTGGAGAGGACAGAAGAGGAAAGCTGCAATGCTGGCTGGAGGCAAGCATTATATAGTGGAAGAAGTGGCTTGCGGAGCACATTGCAAAGTTTTTGTATCATCTGTACAGAAGGAGACGAGGAATTCTACGTAGATGAATTGGTCAGATATGGATCACTACATTTCACGTACGCATACCAAAAGTACCAGACAGGATGCAAGGTGATTGAATGCATCATGTACATGGCTTTCGACGCCTTTCTGGTGTAAAGCTGCTCTGAGGGCATTAATAGCTTCTGGGACGCTTAGCATGTCAAAGAGCTTCTTGAGGTTTGCGGCGTCCGTGTACTTGCAGAAATGGAGCGTGATGATACGCGCCTAGGTCACGTTATCGGACTGCTCCTAGCACGTGATCGATGATTTTAGTCATATGACCAGTACGCGGAGTTCCAAGGAATGCGACGCGTATCAACATCATTTCTGAACTGGAGCGACCTGTCCCTAGGTTCATCTCCCCTTTGCGCTTTACTCCAGATGGAATCACTCGGGGTACACATAAAGCCCCCCATTCCAACGGACGACATCCTAGACGAAAATTTGCTCACAGTCGCGGGTGCTGGTAAGCTTAAACAGTCAAGATACGAGGATGTATGGCCCGAGGACGTGCACGCCGCGTTCATGGAAGGTCGGTTCTTTCTTCTTTAGTAGTCTGCTATCCTGCAATAACGACTAGCCGTTGCCTTGTACCCACCAATGGGTAAACGGCGTCTCAAATACTACCGAGTATCTACGCACGAAAATGAACACCTATCGGATGGGAACCGAGCCAAGTCGTTTGGACGGTGCCAGCTTATTCAATCATATATTCTGGAGAAAACTGGCAAAAATCGTTCAAGGAAACAGGTCTCCAGTCACCTCCAGAGGCTGAAAAAAATTCACAAGGACAACCCTGCCAGTTTGTCTTGTATTATTGTCGTCCCGAGTCGCGCCTCTTACTACTTTCTCAGTGCACCCCCTCTTCTCGGAACGTTCGCAGCCTCCCGAGTCGGAGCATTGTTCTGCACCACAAGCCGTAGCTGTATCCTCTCAAGACATCTTCGCCAACATCTCTTTCAACACGCGTCACCTGAAAAGTGATTTCGACCTTACTGTTAATCTCCAGAATACGGATACCGGCGCCGATAGCTCCTCTATGTTCACTTGTGCTTCGGAAGCATCGTCCCCCAATGACGGTCCATGCAACGCGCTTGATTTGTCGACGAATTTTCACAATCAACCTTCCTTTTTTTTCCCTCAGGAGTTTCTTTCCCCACAACAATTCCAGGCGGGTACCCTGCATCCTTCCGATAACGGCTACCTCTCCGAGCTGCAAGATCCGTTACTGTTCAAAAATGCGACAAATGGAGGGTTTCGGGCCGGCTCAACGTTCCATACACCCGCGTTCTCGATATCAATGCGTCGTCTTGCTTCAAAGCTTCCTATACAGGGTCGACAAGCAGGCCCGCGTCCAACAATGCATTTTTCTCGTACAGCCCACTCTCCTGAATTCCAGCCGACACATCCGTGGATGTCTCACGATGGCTTGATGGACGGTATTTCCTGCAATTCACCGCTCATCCCAACCCAACAAATGTTTCATACGCCGTTCCATCCCCTTCAATTGGTCCTACCAGAAAAAGAACGACTTGACCCTGGTCTTGCATCTGGCTGGATGTGGCCGCAAAATCCTGACATACCTCCTAGCCCCCGGGAAGGCACCTTTGGCGAAGTCCGCCTTCGGTATCCTCCGACAGTGTACCATCACAATCCCACATGTCCGGAAATGAGGGTCAACTCCCCTGAATCCCACAGTTCTCCGTCTGAAAGCGATGCATTACGACTTCCTAGAGAAGCTTCTTACTGGTATCCAGCTACTAGTTCCGCGACCATGTCAGAGAGCGTTTCAAACGAGAGTGCGATTGATTTCCTCGGACAGGTCGTACCGGAGTCATCCGAAGATCTTGCGTCACCTCTCGTGGTCAGACCTACACCCGTATACCCAACTTCATACACTCACTCCAAGAATCATTCTGACGGCCACACGCCAGCTCCGAGTCTTCCTCCCTAGAATATCAAGCAACGGTCGTTTACGATAACCTCAGCCCCACGTCTCGACAAGCATACCTTGTATCAGTGTTTTACGGTTTTTCCACGTCATCCTTGCATGTCTTTTTTAGAGTATACTGTAGCTTTAGGCGTGGTTCACGTAACATTTACGAAGACTCGTAGTAATTGTATGAGCGTGTTTCGTACTCGTGTAGGACCTAATTCAAATACATAGACTCTGTATCCGCGTGGTGGAGTAACCATTACAGCTGTCTTCACTGTCTCCGACTGCGACACCTCACTCTTATTGGAGGTTTCAGTAGAAGTGAGTCTTGCAAGTCGCTCCAGTCTTGTTCTGGTTTCTGGCTTTTGCAAGCAACGATGGAACCTCGCGCAAATGCAAGACTCGCTCTAGCCTCACTGAAGGTATAGCATCCATCCACTGAGGCTAGTGGTTGAAACCTTGACGACGATGATCCTTTGATACGGTGGCAGCCGTCAAGAATCAAAAGGCACCAGCTGCGAAAGGTCAGTTTGCTTTCTTGCTTGGCCCGCGTTCGTGGGTCGTCAATGTTCGGCACCGCCTGAATAATCATTCCAGTACTCCTGGTTACCGGACGTCCTGCGGGTGAAAGGCAGTGTGCGTCGAGTAGCTCACAATGCTGGCATTTTCACGCGTTCAAGGTAGATGTGTAGATAATACCACGTATTTTCGGTCCCGTCTTCACGGTTACGGTGTTCTCCGTGATAATTGCGTTTGCACGGTCGCAGGGCAAGAGGGTCGAGCTCACGAATTCAGTGGTTCCTTTACTCTCCGTCGTGGTGAGCAGGTTATTTGTGGACAAATACCATTTTCGTAGACTGAATTTATCAAAAGGTTGGCCTCATCCTGGTATTCAGGTGAGTCACAACATTTCTGGCCTACCTGTTGTGGAAAATCGAACGCGGCTTGCACCAGAAACGGGTATGTCTAACAGTTGGAGACGCACTGACCGACAGCGTAAAGAACACTGATCCACTCATAGCACTTCTTACGATCGTTACTGGGAAGGCAGGAAATGTTTTTCGACTCTGACAGCCAACGTACGACATTGCGTGCCACACTTATCATCTATCTCACAACAATACATCCTAGGTTCGCAATTTGTCTCGCATGGTCTGGGTCCACGTTGCCCTCCCTCCTAATAAGAACGGCGTGACCAACACCCAAGCCAGTGTTTTAAACTTGCAACTCACTCACGCTGAGGTCAAACGCCGGAAGATCGAGACATTACGGTATTGTCTTGGCTTTGTCTATGCAGTAAAGCACTACCTCCGTGGAGAAGATGGAGCCCATTACGACGACCTGGCCGGAATTCTGCCACCGCATTTCTCTTTACACGGTGATCTAGGCTATACCACACATCACGGCCACCCTTCCGTACTGTCTGATGGAGCGATGCAAAGCTCTACTTCAGATGCCAGCATTAGTGACAGGCATTCCGTGGATGCTACAAAGAGAGTTAAGCGGAAACGCGGCAAGAACGCAGTTCCGCAAGCATATATTCCTGGTCCCACTACACCTCTCCTCAGCGATTCTCACCAAACCGTTGAATTCCACCCATATGCTAGTCATATATCGATGCCGCTCCCTTTAATGTCTGTATTCTAAGAAGTTGTCGCCCTCTGTCACGCTCAGTTCATACATTTTCTTCTAGTATCGCCCATGAAATTACGAGTGCCATATTCAGGTTCAAACGGGAAGGTTTGCTGGAGACAGTTGGCCCTGCAGGTAAGACCAGTGCTTGACACTACGCGCACTAAACATACTTATATGGCCAAGGGACCAATGCGATTGGTGGATTGTGAGTTACTCTCCTCTGTTGATTTGTTAGATGCTGAAGAGACCTCGGCAGGGTTCAGTCTATGGTTGATCAGATGACATGTATGGAGCGGATTGCCAATTCGCCTATTCCTTCTTCATGTCGGTTTACTACATCATATCTTGCCACGCTCTTATCTAACCACACCGACCGGTAGATGGAATTCACCTCAAACAATGTGTGACGTTATACCTTTTTGCTTTACCACTTACTCTCATGAACGATTTGGGCTGGAGGACAATCCCAATCGTTACTGTAGTCGCGTTCACATTAATGGGCATTGAAGGGATCGCGGACGAAATTGAAATGCCTTTCGGTGAGTATATTTCAGATATTGTCTTGTATCTTATTAACGGGCGCGGATCGTTAGGTTATGACGCGCAGGATTTACCCCTTGGTGAGTGTGCCTCAAGATGGACAAGCTGTCTCACTTAACGTGGGCAGATACCTACTGCGACGATCTGAAAGAAGAGGTAGAGTAAGTACACGACACAGTGCCTGAGCCCTGATATCTTATTTTGCCTGGCACAGATATATAATCGAAAGACTGGCAGAAGGTGGTCATGGTGCAAATGAATTTGATGACGGGGAGGGGGATGACTGACACGTTTGTTGCCTTGGTGTCACTTACTAAGTTACTATCCCGCTAAGCAAGCTTCACGAATCTAAATTTTCACACTGGGCTATGTCCATTTCCCCCAAGAGATCGTAGTGTGGATTGAGAAAGTCTAACTAAACTCGGGCGTACAAAACTCTCCTGGACCATATGGCTGCGAGTAATAAATGAGCAAATAGGATCTGCACCGACACATTGACAAACCTTGGATGTCAATGCAGTCAATCCAGCGGAGTTTTCACTGGTACGCCGCCCGCTCTGTGGCCCAGGCTTGGGTTTTTGACCTTTTGCAAATGCATCAAGCACCTTCTTGGTAGTTACTGGGGTGAGATCCTCCTGTTCGCCGTCAGTACATGGTCTAATATCCCACCCTTGTAACCTACGTAAAAGTCATCATTGACAGCCATCATTGGTGCATTACTGCAAGCACCCTGACACTCTACTTCGATGACGGTAAACTTGCCATCTCCGGTTGTTGCCCCAGGTTTAATCCCACCAAGATGGGAACAGACAGTATCAAGAGTTTCTGTTGACCCGCGCAGCATACACGGCGTGGTGGTGCAAACTTGGACAAAGTTCTCGCCAATCGGTTCGCTAGACACATGTTCAATGTGACGGACTCGAAGGACTCGACCATCATAATTCGACTCACCGGTTGAACATGGTATAGAAGGTGGCAACTTCATAAACGCGCATGGGTGGCATTTCAAGGAGCTTTGCGACGTAGTTCATGACGCTAATACTTGTCCATCCTTTGTTCTGTCGCTGACCGAGATCGAGGAGGGGAATAACGGCAGCTTTCTTGTATTGTGGAGGATACCGGGAAATGATTTCAGTCGCCCTCTTCAAGTTGTCTGGAGTATATTCGAACGATATCTAGGGTCGAAAACATTTGCATGGGTAACTTTGCGCGACACGCGGACGGCACACCTTTGGGTTGTTATACTTGGTGTCCCGATGCTAGTACGAATCCTTGAGCAGAGAATTACACGTATTGCGACAGTTACCGACCACAAAAAGCGCATCTGAGCGCCTTGAAAGTGATGTAGAGATACACCTCCGAGTCACTGTAGGCCGCAAAGCAGCTGTGGACGTCAAAAGTTTGGCGGGGAACATGAGTATGGTCACCGGAAGACTCTGGCTCAGCTGAAGAACGCAGGCTAGGTATTCCCACGTTCGCTAACGTAGGTACTCCCAGCATTAGTGGACTGTACGCCATCTTGAACTCATAAACACAGTGTATACATTCTGAATGTTTCTGAGGCTCAAAGGCTTCTATAGGTTACACTCGGGTACCGGGTTTCTCCCCTAACTTACATCCACCATCGAGCGGCGCCATTTCGTAGTGATTTGGTCGACCTTGACAAGCACACCAGCGGTAGCCCTTCGCAGCTCGACCTCACGCACCCCACCTATCCCTGCAACCTGAATACCTCTCTCAAGCATTTTAAATATCTGGCTGGCCCACTCTCCCGTGCCGATCAATAGCGCAGTGTGTTCCAGGCCGAGTGAATGGCCGTCATCTAGCTCGATGCAGCCATCCAGTGCGACTAGTGCCAGGTTGAGAGCTGACGTAAGGACCGAAGCCTCCTTGGTTTTGTCACCTTTTGGCGAGCCGTTCTCGTCGTCCAAATCCTCACTCACGGGTCTAGTAATTTGCCTGGATCCTACGGTGACTGCCAGCTCCAGAGTGTTTGGTGCAATAAGGGCAAGCCATTGCGGCGCGTTCTGGGATGCATGCACAAGAATCGCCATGGTATTCAGGAACGCCGACAGGATAAGAGGATTTAAGACAAGACCTGTCCCCGCACCTCGATATTGATATAGGACGTCACGCTGCGCAGTCCGCTCCTCCCGCGTTTGCTCGTCCCGAAGGAAGACCCAGAACCGGTTGACGAGGGGCATAATAAACCATTCGGCAGCGACATGCATGAAAGATACTGAGTCTGGTGGACGTTGCGCGAAAGGAACCGCGCTTTTGTGACTCCCCGATACTACTTCGGTGATCTTCGAGGGTTTTTTAATCCGCAGCTGTCTTTCCCGAACGATCCCAGGCACCTTGTCAGCCGTCACTGCCTGGCTTTTGTCAGTAGCTGCTTTGGCGATGTCCTCAAGAAAAGGCTGGAGAACATTATCGGAGTTTGTGGCCAAGTATTTCTGGTGCAATGCAGGCGGCAACGTTTTGCTTGGAAAAGTGGTCCGTTGGGTCGCAAGTGGTCGCATGGCTTGGGAATATATGGGAAGTGATGCTAACTCTCTGGCTCCGAGTGCCAGAGCATTCAGCATCACCGAGCGTTGGTCAGATGAATACTGGTGTTTGAAAAACTCCTCGATAATGCACCTACAGCTCCTCAGAGAAGGGACTGTACGGAGCAATCAAGGAACGTACTGAGCAGAGATTCGGGGACAGCACGCGACCAACGCTATCGCGATGCGTTGTCTCTTGTTGTCAAAATCGTGAAGATCAAATTTATTGTTGAGGGAAATAAAACCGTAGACAAGATTGGCAGCGTTTTCTGCTGCATGGGAGGTAAGAAGATGGGTGTCATGACAGGTCAAGCTAAACTTACCCAGCTCTGTTCCATAATCACGTTTCTTGCGGATTAGTTCCTCGCCGGTATTTATGGCTACTTCAATCCTATCCACCTCCTGGTCCTCCTCGGAGGACCGAACTCCATTGTTCCGGACGAGTCCACCCAACTGAGCCAGGTACACGGGACGAGGTATTTTCTTTTTACCAACGTGAAGCGTGGGATCTTTCTCGACCTCCTGCAGTTCTGACGGTGTGGGTGACGGAGAGCGTGAGGACGACGGAGAAGCATAACCGGTCAAAGAATCATCTGAATCATAGTCAATGCGTCGAGCTAGCACGCCAGTTCCCGCGACGGACTCCCGACGAGCGGCTGTCATCGGCGTTACCTCCACAGTCACATTATAGCCTGGCTCTCCATCATTACCCTGAAGAGTGTCATCCTCATTCAAAGGCTCGAAGTCGACATCTCTTTGGGAGCAAAGTTCCCTGAGATGTCTAGCCCAAATCCTTCCATCATCATCTCCTTCCCAATCGTCGAAGTTCAGGTTCTTGCCGACCCTGTTGGCCACCACCTCGGCAACCAACATACCACATCGGCGTACACTAGCGTCCGGATGACTGATATAAGCGCCAACTGCAGAGACCAAGGAAGGGGAGAGTGCAACTGATGTCACTTCCTTCGAAGATGATGGAAAATGTGTTACAACCAGAAGGAGTAACGTGGAGATATCTGAAAACATGGTTTCGATGTGATGAGACACATGTTCCACGAATAAGGACCCACATTGATGTCGAGAAAGCAGAGAATGTTTGATGTGTTCTGAAGCACTCCATTCGTCAACGAGGCGAGAAAGAAAAGCTTCTTGTACTAATTCGTGGAAGAGGTCAAAATCCACCGCGAAAGCTCAGAAGGCTGGAGAGATCACCTTGTGAAGATTGCGTGCCACTCGCTAGCCAGCATATAAAAGCCCGAGAATGATTTTCACTCCAACTTCGAGCCAACATTACAGAGATCAAACTATTCCAGAGGTCATCGTGAGGGCCAATGATGCCAATCACGTGGCACAGAAGGACTGCTTCCCGACGTACAATACCCCTGTCACGAGCAGAAGTACCCAACGTCGATTCCAGGGAAGTAAGGGATGAAAATAGGGACATGAAGATAGCTTGCTGCGTCATCACAGAGGGCAATGATGCTAGTGTGCGATTCCAAAGTTTCTGGTACGATTCGTTCTCCTTATCTTGGAGTCTATGTCGGAGCGATGGTAACGCAGAGTGAAAGAATGAGGACTGCGAAGGGGATGGGTGAGCCAAGCTTGGGAACGCCCCGACATGCACGAGCTTTGAAAAGAGTTGAGTCACAAAAGGTAAATCCCCTGCAGATTCTGTAAGAACTAAGGGCCAAATGCTTGGTAGCAAAAAAAAAAACACTGACCTGCAACAACATGCTTGGATAAAGCATGGATAAGAAGTTCAGTTCGTATACTTAGGTTGTTGTAATAATCAGGCAGGCCGAGATCAGTTGGAATGCCTTGCCCTTTGAAAGCGTTGGCTACCTTTGTGGGTACCGCGAAGACATTCCGAAGGCAATCACCCCAGCTAACAGACCTCCTCGCTGAATCATGGATTGTACACACCGCATGGTAGAGTCTATCGACGGGATATTCCTTGGCGAGTCTCAGTAATAAGTCCACACATCGTCGGTGTAGCGGAAGGGAAAGTATCGTCGAGTAGGCGCATAAAGCCACATCGCCGGCAGGGGAGGAAGTATTGGAGAATGCATCTGGACAAAAGTATTGCAGTGTCAGTGCAGAGCAGCCCTTCTCCTCCAGAACCGTTTCCCATGTCGGCAATATCGACTCCAGCAAAGCGCGTTGTATTGGTGGAAATACCTTGGCGATGTCAACCGTTACCCCCCCGTTAGGCAGCGAGTTAAATCTTTTAAATTGTGGAGGCAACAAGTTTGTCCTGGCGAGCGGCAGACACAGAAGTGGGAGCAGTGTCTGGAGGTCGGTGGTCTGTGTCTGAAGTTGAGAGAGAACGTCTTGCAGGGCTGTTTGTCGTGGATGACTTGGAGACATGGCTGAGGTGCGCGCCTCGAAACAAGATACTATAGCTAAGTCACATGTACATTTGAAGCTACAAGGCACAAGTACACAGGAGCGCAGAACACGAGCACGCTGGCAGGTCTAGTATGGTTTCTTTCCAACCACCCTGAAGGCACCATTGGTCATCACTCGGGCAATCTCCCCCGTCTGGACCCAGCCTTGATCCTCAGTCTCCGTGTTATTTCCATCCCCAGGTAAATATGTCCCAACTGGCGGTCCACGCACGAAAAGTTCCCCCTTGGGGTCGTTGCCCCTCTCAATCGCTGCATCGTCCACACTGCCAAGTTTGACCTCAACGTTCACGCTTGGGGCGCCGACATGGGCTGGTTCACCCTCTGCTGAAGGCAGAGACTGGAGATCAAAGGCATGCGTAGCAAAAATGGGGCCGCTTGTCGATGCATGTATATGAGCATTGATGAGCGGAACCGAGAGTGCAATCCGCGCGGGCGTTAATGCATCATTCGGTAACGGACCTGAAAAACCTCAGTCTGTGTCAGCAACAGTATCAAGAAGATAACGAGGAAACAGTCACCCCCGCTGACAACAACAGCCTTCAGTGTACCTGCCATCCGTCCCAGAACATATTCACGAGCACCATCGAATACCGCACGGTCCCATAAACTCTCCTTGCTGACAAAGCCTTCGGCCAATGCTGCCAATTTGTGCCTCCACACAACGGGGTAAGCGAATGACTTCTTCGCACGGGAGAGCACCGCAGTGGATAAATTCTGCAGGTGGTCAGGATGAACGAACAATACCGAGGGTGACGGTATGGGGAACTTGAGCGTAGAAAGTATGTCATCGACATTACGTGGCAAACCAGTGGACTCGATGTTGGAATCGTAATATATGCGGGTCGAGTCACACGTTGTGAAACATGTGCCCTCATACAGTGCGGTGTATGCAACGGCTCGTCCGAACGGAGTGCTCAGAGAGTGCCCGGAGACGACCGTGTCGAGGGTAGACAGCGCTATGGAGGGTGGAAACAATGCTCTCATGGCTGTGACACCAGATGTGAAATTCGAATGAGTGAAGTGGACTCCTCGCAGATCGCCGAAAGGCGTTTCGAAGAAAGCGAGGGTAAACGGATCATTGGGGCCTAGAGGAGAGGTCCGTGACTGCAGACCTATTTCAAAGAGACAAACTTACGGACTGAGGGAGGGGCTGCCACATTAGCTACCTGGGCACCGTCGGCCTCGACTTGGGCCCAGTTCAGAATATGAACCTCACGTGCCGCTTTGGGTCGGACGTCGGTATCCGTTCGTCCTACCACAATGATTTTGTGGTCATGTTCTCTTGCGTCATAGATAAGTTCGAGGAGGTGAGGTAAGAAATCCGCGCCAACGATGATGGCAGACGGGGGGTGAGCCTCTAAAATATGTGAAAGAAGCTTCCGTGAACTCAAAGTGATGGAAACTATGGAATACTTCGCGAGTGCGAGATCAGCAACGAGAAACTCTGCGTATATTCGCGTTGAGCTGGCGAGGATAGGGATAGAATACAAACACACCAAGACTATCGTTCAAAAGTAGCAAGACACTGGACTCTCCAGGGAGAAGTCGTGAAATGCCAGCACCGAAGGCAGCGATGCGCTCGGTAAGTCTGGCATTGGTAATCTACATTGCACGAGTAAGCAAGTACTCCAGACATGTACATTCGGGTCGCTCACTTTGGTCGACCAAAGTGTCCTCGGTGACTCGAATTGGGACTTGACAAAGTCATTGACTAGGTCTACATCCTTATCAGGTCTGACAGGGAACTGCACGCTTGCATGAAAGGATTATCCGCGGGTCAACGAAAGTGGTGACATACTCTGCCCATAAGCCCAGTGCCATAGTTTCTATAAATGGCGCTTTCAGCGGGGTGCCTTACGCGGCCAACGTCGCTCTGTCTTCCAAGGAGGATGGGGTGCACGAGAGGTTGTGGCTTGTACAAGTTCTGGAGAAGAAATACGGATACACCGATAAAACCCAGGAGCACCGTCAAGTCGTCGGTGACAAGGTAGTCAGCAACTGACATGCTTTTGTGTTCTTGTGAGAAGGATGGGACTGGGTGAAACTGGTGAACCAGACGGTCAGGGGAGAACTTCGGTCGTTGCCGTGTGCAGCGCTGGTGACGTGAGCGCGCGCTCACACGCATCGTATCATGTACATAGCTCATCGTCTCTGAAGCTGATACCTGCACGGTCCACACCAAAGCCATCCAGTCGTATTTACCTCGCAGTGACCGGATATCCGCTGTTGAATTACTGTGCACGGACTGGCCAACGATGCGGCGGCTTCCGTGTGAGAAACACTAATTCCCCTATTCTGCGTCTCATCCTACCATATGGTTGCCTCCGCTGCAAAGAAAACATCTAAAAAGTATACTGAAAGCGCAGAGCATGCGCCGCACAGGACCCATTATTCCACACATCCGCCCTGGACTGGTATGATCACGGTATGTGTCACCTTCGCACCACCTACGGCGGAAATACGAGCATTCGAGGATGTTTCATCAGGAATGCATAACGACGAGCCAGGCACGGCGTCTCCCGACCCGCAATCAAGAAGGTTGGTTCCCTATGCTCAGGGATTTTCCCCTGTTGGCTGAGTGACTACAGTTTGTCGACTCAAAGTACCATCTCTCGATGAATGCTGCCGCCACAGGTCAACTCAGTCGCGCCATCGCGCACGGCACACGCAGCGGCGACATTGTGCTTCCCAAG
>QGOH01003297.1:0-19574 GCA_003313155.1 Boletus sp. MG95
TTTCCCAGAAGGTGTCGACCGCCTATCACCCCCAAACCGACGGGCAAACCGAGCGCGTTAACCGCGATCTTGAACAGTATCTCCGCGCATACGTCGCCAAGCGCCAAGGAGATTGGTTGGAGTGGCTGAAAATGGCACAATTTCAGCACAACAACTCCTTATCCTCCGCCACAGGCTCGGTCCCCTTCGCCATAACACGTAACTATTACCCCCGGTTGGGTTTCGAAGGGAGAGCCAAGGAGTTGTCGGGATTCACACGGGATCTGGGAAAATCCCATAAAGAGGTAGAAGAAGCCTTGAAGGCCTCCCAGGAAAGAATGAAGCGATCGGCCGAATCCTCTTGGTCCGAAGCTCCGGAGTACGTTATCGGCCAACAAGTTTGGCTTTCCACGGACAAGTTGAAGCTTCCCTACACGGCAAAGAAGCTCACCCAGAAATGGATTGGGCCTTATCGTATTCTTCGGGTTCTCCCGAACGCCGTGGAGCTCAAGTTACCTAAAGCGGTTCGCATTCACTCGACTGTCAACATCTCGCGAGTCAAACCTTATCGTGAGACTCTCCCTGGGCAACAAGTTCTTCGCCCAGATGCGATCGAGGTTGATGAAGAAGGATACGAACAGTACGAAGTCGATTATGTTGCTGTGTCCCGTTTATCGAAGGGGAAACTTCAATACCTCGTCCATTGGAAAGGCTATGACGAAACAGATCGCACGTGGGAACCTCGCGAAAACCTCAGTAATGCGCCAGACGCAATCGCCAAGTTCCACGCTGCCAACCCGTCAGCACCTCGCCAACTCCGCGGACTCTCCATGGGGGAATTCTCCTCTTTATTTACGCCATACGTGAACTATACTGAGACTAACTCTGTAACCACGACTCGTCTGGAATACGAGTCCTAAAGAGGGAGTAGTGTTATGATATGTACAATATTTTCAAACTTTTTCTTTACCCCGTGCTTTCACATTCTCTCTCCCACTTCCTTTTACCAGTCACGTGACCAGAGCACGTGATCGTGGGAGCAGTCACATGATTGGGGTCTAGCCCTATGATGTCATGCCTCGCGTTATTCATTTCCGTCAACCCTGAGCCTCATTGTATTAATCTCCGTCTTCCTCTCACGAGTCGCTTCTTTCATTTCTCCTTATTTAGTAGTTACTCCCGCGCACTGCTTGGTCTGTGCACGCATCCTGTACATATAAAAGGTAGACCCACTGGGGCTTAAGTCCCCAGTCGAATCCATTTGTCCTTTTGGCTATTCAGCAGGGATTAAGGATCAGGCTCGCTCCACTTAACTTGTGTTGCCAGCAGTAGTGTGCTGCGAGTTGGTATTGTCCAGCCAGTGAACAATCGTGATCCAGACCTTTTGGGTTTGAGTTCGCAACAAATATCTCCTCAGTTGAATCCATTTGCCTTTGTATGCACTCCGAGCGCGAGGGTTCTAGTTTTCATCTCAACCTCCTCCCCCCTTATCATCTTTGCCAGCCTTAGTGTGGGCTGCAAGTGGTTGTCTGGGTCCAGCTAGTGTCTACAGAGCCTTTGTGTGTGTGAGTCTGTAACACTGAGCTCCTATTCTGGCCTTTTTTGTGGCCATTTGCATCTATCTGACTCTAGGCAATCAATATTGGTCCCACCAGCCCATATCACTGGCTTCCAGTGCTTCAAAGTCCAATATCTCCAAACATTTGTGATATCTGATAAAGTAGAGAATGTTTGGACTTGACTACAGTTTTCATTTCAGTTTTATTCAAGTGCTGGCATGTAGTACTTAGATGAAGAGGGTCATTAATGATATTTGAGAGAGTTTTTGTCACTTGAACTGCATTCTCTACCTTCTGAGTTAAAATAAGATAAATAATATGGTGAATATTTGGGAAAGAGATGTTTGATAAAGACCTTCAGTGAACTTTTGAAGGTTGTAATACTCTTTTAAACAAAGTATGGAAATGGTAGGAATATACTGATATCAGTGGCACAGGCAATAGAGCAAGTAGAATGACCAGAATCAAGCTAAAAGTGAATAATATTCTTTTAAGGGGCAGAAAGAGATTTTATGATGATAGTGATTGAAAACAAAGAGGTGTGGGAATCAATTCAAACTCAGACATGATGGTTTGTCATGACTGATGCCTCCCTCACTGCTGCCAGAGGGGTCCTCATGCAGAAGGATACCAATGGGGACCTTCATCCCTGTTCTTATATCTCAAAGTCGTTTGACCTGGCCAAACGAAATTATGACATCTATGATTGTGAACTCCTCATGATCATCTTCGCCTTGGAGGAATGGCACCAGTACTTACGAGGTACTGGCCTTCTGGTTACCATCCTCACCGACCACAAGAATCTTCTCTACTTCAAGGAGCCCCACAAACTTTCCCATTGCCATACCTGGTGACAGATGTTTTTACAGGATTATGACCTGACCTTCCACCATCTTCCCAGCTCCCAGATGAGCCTGGCTGACAGTCTTTCCTGTCATGATTCCGTCAACATCTCAGATGACAACTCCAACCTCCAGCTCCTGCTGGACTCAGTGTTCTCTCGGTTCCTCAACCTCACCATCATCAACAAAATTACCTCCTCCACAGCTGCT
Source organism: Boletus sp. MG95 (assembly GCA_003313155.1). NCBI lineage: Eukaryota > Fungi > Basidiomycota > Agaricomycetes > Boletales > Boletaceae > Boletus > Boletus sp. MG95. Next base: position 2,591 of record QGOH01003297.1, read on the forward strand.
GACCCCCTTGTCCTGGATGCCCTCACCACCATGTCTCTCAACACTAGCTTGCTCCCCCATGCCTGCCCTGAGGACTGGGTCTTCAATGGTACTCATCTCATCTTTCAGGGCTGCCTGTACATCCCCAAGGATTGCTGTCTCCTGCTGGTCTCCTTCATCCACTACACTCTGCCAGGTGGCCACACTGGCTTTGCCCAGACCCTCACCCTCCTATCCCAGGATTATTGGTGGTCCAGTATGTCCACCTACCTCTGGAAATATATTGCTGGTTGTGCTGCCTGTTAGCAACATAAAGTTAGTACTCACCCCACCCACCTGCCCCTCTCTCCAGTCCCTACCACAGCCACCCGGCCATTCCAGCACATCACCATGGATCTCATCTCTGGCCTTCCCCTTTCTGCCAGCCTTGATTCCATTTTGGTCATGGTGGACCACGGCCTTACCCAGGAGGTGATTTTCATTCCATGTTCCAAGTCCATCTCTGCTGCTGATGTCACTGCCCTGTTTTACAAACACATTTTCCCCCATTTTGGCCTGCACAACTGCATTATCTTGGATCACAGTCCCCAATTTGTCTCCACTTTTGCCCTCAAGCTTGCCCACCTGCTACACTATGATGTAGTCCTGTCCACTGCCTACCATCCACAGATGGATGGTGAAACTGAATGAGTCAACCAGGAACTCAAAACTTATCTCTGCCTCTTTTGCCAGGAAAAGCCAATGTCCTGGCCCAACCTCCTGCTGATGGCCAAATTCCATCACAACTCCATGACCCCACTTGGCCATTAAGCAATCCCTGTTCCACCTCAGGATGGAATATGAACCCTGCTCCTACCCTAAGATTGGACTGACCTTCGTTCCCCATCTTTTGAATCACCTCACTGAATTCTCCTCAGCCCATGAAGGAGCCAAATCAGCTCTGGAAAACTCCCAGTGGATCATGGCAGAATGGTCCCACAGCAAGTTCATCCCCTTTACCCTAGGTTAGCAGGTATGGCTAAAAGGAACAAACCTTCCCCTATTGTCCAACCAGAAGCTCTTCCCAACATAGCACAGCCCCTTTACCATCAAGAAGGTCATCACCACTCTGGCCTATAAGCTGAACCTTCCACAGTTTTGGAAAATACATCTGGTCTTCCATGCCTTCCTCCTGACCCTTTATACTGAGACCAACAAACATGGTCCAAACTTCCACCAACTACCACCAGATCTTGTGGCTGCAAAAGAAGAATATGAAGTGAGTCATGTCATCAAGCATAAAGGCTCTGGTCAACATCACTGCTACCTCATGGCCTGGAAAGGATATTCTTTATCTGAAGCCACTTAGGAAGAGGAAGACTGTTTGGAAAATGTCTCTGAGATTATTGATGAGTATAAAGTCTCGCACAATCTCTGATGTCCCCATGTTCCCACTCTCTGCTACCCCACCCATCCTGACTACAAACTCTCCTGTTCCCTCTCCACCAGTCTCCCCCTTTATCCCATCACCTTCATCTCCCTTCCCAGATACTCCTACCACCAGTTCCTTGGAAGAAACCACCATATCCCCTCAGTTGTTGGACTCCTTGTTCTTCACATCTACCACCACCCTCGTCAACCTCACCCCAGTTACCTCCACCAGGTTCATTGGAGACCCTACCTTGACAGCTGAACAGCTAGCCTTCCTGTATGATCACATTCCCATCCACCCCAAGGACATCCCCACGGTACTTTGACTCTCTCTCTTCCAGCTAGCCTTTTTCCGTCACAACTTTGATCTCTCTACCAACCAAATGATAGCTATCACTCTAAACCATTGGTTCATCCATAAATACTTCTGCCATTTTGTAGACTGCCCCTTCCACTACTTGTACTGATGACAATTGTCCTCCCTGAACTCTCCTATCCCACTGTCATCATTCCCGAACATCCCCGTGTCCAGATTCATCACTTTGGCTACATAGATTGGCAGTTGATCTTTATTGCCATCCTGAAATCCCTCTTGTTTGACACCTTCTTTGCCATCCATGACCAGTTCAACACCTCCACTGTCCTCGTCTGACTCTTCAATGCCTATCACCGAATGTATCTGCACCAGATGTTCTTTGCCCAGAACAACAACAGGTATGTAACCAGCCCCTACAATGCCATGCTCTCTGACTCCCTTGTTTCAATCCGGAACGAGGTCCTCAACCTCCTCTATTACTGTGGGTTCTATTGTATCCTCAACGACATTCCCCAAGAACAACTCTCTCACATCATCCAGCCACTCCTCTTGGTCGCTTGTCATGCAGAACAGGTTACCTACCTCACCAATGACACCATCTTGCCAAACCCTCCAGTCCATTCCTACTCCCAAAAAATCAAGATGCCACTGCAGTTGCACTCTTCCTTCCTATCTCCAGTTCCCGTCCCCTCACTAGCCTTTGCCATCACTGCTGAAACCTATGCCACCCTTCCCTGATTGCCCACTCCATTCTTGGGAACTTGCACCAACATACGAGTATCTCCAAACAACTCATCTCCACCCCAGCCTGCAGCTCCATTGTGCTCCCCACTTACCATTGTCACGAATACTGCCCCCTCTTCCACTATGTCCCTTTCAACCTCTCAATACCTGCGGCCTATGGATGCAGCTGAAGCACCTCATGGCTGTCAAGGGACTCTACAGTGCAGGAATTGAATTCATCAGACCAATGCCTGACTTGCTGCAGCACTTGCTGCTGTACAAGGGTCTCTCTCAGCTGCCACTCCTCCCATCATCACCTCCAAGAACATCTCTGACCTCTGCTTTGGGTATGGCCAACCAGGACATCATTGCTTAGCCTGCCCCACTACCCACTGCCCCTCCTGTGACTGCCTTGCTCCAGGACACTCTCCTTTCCAATGTCTCTCCCTTCAATGTTTTTTTTGCTGCAGCCATGGACACCTTCCTGGCTGCTGTCCCTCCGCCACCATGGATCGTTCTGGAGAAGAATGGGACAACTGGACTGTTAGCGACCCTTACGACTATGATATCAATGAAGGAGACCAGTCTGGGCCTGATAGAGATTAATGAGTATTTGAGTAAGATGGTGCTTTCCCCTTACAACAGGGGTATTGTTACAACCACGGAGTTTGACACAATCACTCCTGTTTCCTTCCCTTTATCCCCTCTTCTACATACTCCCTTGTCATCTCTGTTCCCCTCCTCTCTCATCCCCTATTGTGATACATTACTTGACCTTGCCTGACTTATGCTTATCCCTTGGTCCAGATCTTCTTATCTGTATTACTAGTGCCAGTCTCTTCTCAGTCTTTAGTTCTTCGGATTGGCATACCCCTTACTCCTATCTACCATGACTCATCTTAACTTGTCCCTCGCCCTGTACCCTACTGACCCCATACTCTGTGCCCACCAGTATCTAGGGTTTCTCCCCTTATGGGAGGCTCTGGCCTCATAGTACCCCATATAACAGTATATAAGGCCAGGGAGTTGTAGTACTAGCTCCCCAGCTAGTTCTATGCAATATACCATGTATTTCCTGGTGTTTAGGACCTCTATAAGTCTCTATATGACTTGGACCATACACTGGTGTTCTTTTGTGTTATACTCTCCTAGTCCTAGCCTAGGAAAGCAGTAGTGTTGTAACAGTTACAGGCTTTGATCTACCAACTATTTATACCCCCAGGCACTAAGAGGCTATGAGTATATGTAAATGAGAAGACGTGGAGTCTTTAGGAGATCTCTGTAGGAGTAAAGCATTCAGGTAAAGAGGGCAAATATCATATGGGGACTGCCAATCATGGATCACTATGGGGATAGGGATTGATTAGCATCTATAAATTAAGCTATCCAGAAAATAGCAAAGTGAAAAGCATACAAAATGAAAACCATATGAAATGAAAACCATATGAAATGAAAAGAGTCCATCTCACATGTGTGAGGACTTAGAGTCCAAGCTAGCACAGGCAATCAGGGACTTCTGAGAAGTTCACAAGTTCTGGGAATAGATTTCAGCACAGTGTATCTTCAAAGGAGAAGTCAAAGGGAGGAATGGATAGGATGGCAGATGTGGGTGACAGAGTGGACAACATGGATAACAAGTTGGATAATGAGGGAGCTGTGGGAAAAGGGGAAATTGTAACAGTTACATTGCAGATGCAGGTGCCAAAATCATGAGATCCCAGGGTATTGATTCCCTAGACAAATGGGTCAATGATCACATTTTCTTTCACATCAAACTTGTTTCCCTTGACAATTACAATAGCCATGTGCTCAGTTTGCAAAGTGGATTGCTGCATTGGGCAGTGTAAGACAATCCAGTTCCTGCCTGTGGTTTGCTGGTTTAGAATCACCAGATGGCCTCATGGAAAAATATAATGAGGATTGCTCTTTTCCAATTTGCAATCTTTCTCATCAATCACAATGTTCTCAGCATGATGCCCTCTTTTCATATAGCCTATGTGATATTCACCATGCTTCTGAGTGACTAGGAATACCCTGGGAAACCTTCAAAGACCAGCCCTTCAACACATCCACCATTTACATTGGCTTTAAATGGGACCTGGAATCACAAGTTGTTTCTCTCATGCCAGAGAAAATAACTAAGTACTTAGACATAATCCATGATTGGCTAAACTGCCTCCACCATATCCTTCAGGACATACAATCCCTATATGGCAAATGCTACATACCTGTGTCATGCTACAGCACAATTGCACCTACATAACAGAGCTGGAAAAGATGTTACATATATATGCTGACAAGCTGTTCATGCTCCACTGGCCTGTCAAATCCATCTCTGCTGAACTACACTGGTGGATCAATCACCTGCATTGTGGTGATGCAACAAGACCAATAAAATTCCCCATCACCCCATTCATCACCCTTGCCTTCTCCAATGCCAGCTCTAGTCTGGGCATCATGGTTGTCATTGGTGAATTGTGGTGTGCCTAAATCCTCCATTCCAAATGGAGATCCCTCAATGCTGGAACTGATTAGCAAGACATTAGCCAGGCAGAGACAATTGGCTTCAAGCTCCTCATATCAACACTCAACACTCTCCCTGATGCATCTTCTTGCATCATTGTTTACAGCAACAACACCAGCATCATTAAAGGTTGGTGGAACAGGAGATACTGGAACTCTGAGTCCAATGCCTCCTTTAGGCAACTCCATAATTTCCTCCTTCAAGTCAATCCCATCCATGAAGTACACACCAGATACATGCCAAGTGGTGACAACCCAGCTGAATAAATATGAGGTTGTATCTATGGATAGCAATGAGCAGCCACATCATGTGATGCCCTCAACTGATGCATTCTGTATCACTGTTTCTTCAGCTACTCCCCTTAAAATGCTATCTGATGATTTCTCACCTCTCGGAAGGGGACCAATGCAGCCCCACCCATTCTCTTTCCATCGACTTCTGCTACTTTTTGCCTCCCTGTCTTTCTCCGTCGTCTTTCCATCCTCTCTTTTTTGGCTTTTCAAGAGATTCTGCTGGCCACCACCTCTTCCTGCTTCTTCGCTGCCTCTCTATTTCACTGCTGCAGCTCATATTGCTTCCTTTCAAACCTTTCTTCATCTTCTTCACTGTCGCCCTCTCAGAGCTGCTCATGCGTCCATGTTGTCACATCTTTAGCGTTGTATGTAGCAGACATGGTTTAAGGACTGAGCACATCGCTTAGCAGCCCTCACCAATTTATGCTCCACTTTGAACTCAATTTTAATCTCCATCTTATTCAATATGCCGTCATGTGATCATGATTCATCAACCTTTCCATGCAAGTAATGTGACCATATTAGGTCAATCTCACCAACTGGTGTTAGCTCTGTGTTGTTCGGCATCATAGAACACTTGGCCTGTGTCGTATTGATACATGCATCATGTATACACAGTTATATTGCATGTATGGAATGTTCTATAACATCGAACTGGCATTGGTTCAGTGTTGTTCGGTATCATTTAGTGTTATAGAATGCTTGGCATGTATTGTATTGATATACGAATGTCATCTACATCATTTTATTATGTGTTTGGAACATCCTACAACACTGAACCACTATTGTTCAGTTGTTGAAGAACGCTTGACAAGTGATATATCAATATGTATGTCATCATGACATGTTTGTAATGTATGTGTAATGATGTAATACAGCACTTTCCATGTCATCATGCCACATCTCACATTACAGGCAGCATGCCATTCATGATTCCAAACATTCCTAGATAGACACCCATGTTAGATCGCTGGTATTATTACATCATCGTATGTATATTCTACCCTATACAATGTAGCGTTCCTGTTACGAACACTACTCTCATAACCCCTATCATAGACTTATTTGTTTCACTTTACTTTACTTTTTCTTATCTTATCTTATCTTCCACAGCATGTGACCCTGGGAACCCTTATTCCTTTCTCACCCTTTGTAGGGTCACAGCTTTCACAACACATCACAATTGTCATGCCGTTGATTGGTCATGCATGCCTATAGCGCATGTTGCCTCTATCTGATCACTTGACATATTGCCTGCTTGTATATGATTGCTCAGGCCTCTTCCATTCTGATGCCAGGCGCATCCAGTATGTTTCTCATTACTGTACATAGCATTCCTGATCCATGCAGCTTCAGCACCATTTATGCATGCATACCATATGTTACATCATAGATACGATATCAACACATGTAAACCCCTAGACAGTATATAAGGCAAAAGTCGCCCACCAGAGAACTCCAGTTAAGTTCTCTTGGTGTTCTCCCCAAAGCACCTACATTGAGAGCATAGACTCAGTAGTACAGTAGTATTAGCCCCTTTTTCTCCCTTCACTTTGCACCTTCAGAGTAAACCCTGTATAGGGTTAGGCTTTGGGTGTTTCAGTTCCCTTGTGTTCATCGGATACTATCTGAAAACCATGCACGACCTGTCTGCCAATCTGCCCATTGTCTTCTCATGAACCCTCATCCGGATGCTAGTATTCAGGGACCGTTCCACCTTGTTCACGATGTAGATGGGTGGTGCCCTTCCAGATGGATCAATTCGTATCACAACATCTATCCTCCAGAAGATCAAAATGCATCTTTACAATTTCCACTCAGTATACAGATACTATGTATGGTCCTTTACACACTTTGTGAGTGATGTGCTAGTCATCCATATATATGTTTGGTACTTAATTACACTTAGACTGCCAGTTTTCTCAGTGCATCCTTTACATCGCATGATGATCCCCTATCCCATCACTGCCCCTTCCAAAGTTCCTCTGCAGCATCCATCACATCGAGAGCCTTTTTCAATTGACTCATTATCTTCTCTGCCACCTTCCATTCTCTGTCTATTTCCTCCATCATCGCATCACTGCCATTCACTGATGGTGTCTGCAAGTCCTTCTCCGCACTCACATGCATCCCTGACATCTCACTGAGAGCAATGAGTGCAAGAACTGCCCTCCGGTAAAATGTCCCTGTTAGTCATGGATTAGGATTGCAACGGCTCAGGGCATGCACAATTGGAACTCACTGGACGTGTCTTGCGTGATTGTTGGCAGGCCTATCACCATCCATGTGATATGTGATACACCCAAAGCTCAACCCAATACTGGGTCTACTCTGAAGGTGTGAGGAGGGAGTGGAAAGGGGCTAAGTACTTAAGTACTACTGAGTTCTATGCTCTCAATGAAGATGCTCTGGGGAGAACACCAAGAGAACTTAACTGGGGTTCTCTAGTGGGCAACTTCGGCCTTATATACTAACTAGGGGTTTACATGTATTGTGTTCGTATCTATGATATAACATATGGCATACGTGCACGAATGGTGCTGAGGCTGCATGTATCATAAAGGCTGTGAATGGTAATGAGAAACATACCAGATGCGCCAGGCATCAGAATGGAAGGGATCCGAATGATCATATATAAGTGGGCAATATGTCGAGTGATTAGATAGGGGCGACATGCGCTATAGGCATGTGTGACCAATCAATGGTGTGACAATCGTGACATGGTGTGAAAGTCGTGACCTTTCAAAGGGTGAAAAGGAAAAGTGTTCCCAGGGTCACGTGCTGTGGAAGATAAGATAAGATAGGTAAAAGTAAAACGAAAAGAAAGTAATAAGTCTATGATAGGGGTTATAAGCATAGCGTTCGTAACAATATGTATACCTATGAATCAATGGATGGATCACATTCGTGGCAAGCTTTCCATGCTCGTGATTGGAATTTGGCAAGGTTAAGCTGTCGTACCAGAGTGTGATCTCAGTGAGGTGCAAGGTTGAGTAGGACAGAAAGTGTCCTCCTGACGTCACACCATTCTGTGATGTATATACCACATGGTTTGTTCCTGGGGATTGGATGCTGTGTGTGCAGTGTTCATACCATCAACTCTTGGATCGTCGACATTAACAAGGACACTTACAGCGTATTGCCCCTGGCAAGGACGAGAGTCCCCATTGGAGCATCAGGAAGTCCTGCCTCTGACGTTCCTGCAAACAGAGAATCCCACTTCGAAAAGAGCTCCTTCAACCCTTTTAAGCTCTTCTCGGGCATGTCAATGTATGCCCATATCTTCATTCCTGACCAAACTGTGACGTATGTGCAATTTCTGGATGTGTTGTGGTATGGATATGTCAGGAACCTGCTGTGAGTCATGAGGTCCCATCCTCAAACCCTCTCCATGTCGCCAGAAATGAACTGCATGCCATAGTATTCCTTTGCTTTGTTCTTTCCCATCTTTGGCAGATGTGTTATGCAGGCATAACTCCTATGTTCCCTATCACATTGTGAGTGATCTCCAAGGGAATCCTATGCATGGATATGGCAGTCCGGCGGGCTCCAGTGAACAGTGGCTGGCAAGACCTAAGTCATCCGGGTTGATCATGAGCAATATGGTGGTAGCAATATGGCGGTTGCTCCTACTCCAATCCAGCAACTTGACCAGTACTCTGTAGGCAAGTACTTCAATATGGACTTGGTAGTCTTCCTCACACTCTCTAGGAGTGTATCTGGAGGGCAATGAGCTTCAATGTCAAGAGGTGGGCTCTATACCACTTAGATACAAGTGAGCAAGGACCTCATATGAGTCCAAGTGTCTGAGATGAAATGAAAGAAGTGAGATAGAGTGCTTCCTGAGATTAAGGGAAACTGATCGAAGCAGACGAACAAGAAGCTACGTTGATGGGCGTGGATCAAAGTTAGGGTTTACACTTTGAGCTACTGACTATTTATACCCCTGGCACTAAAGGGCTATGTGGATAGATGGGAAAACACGGAGTCTTTAGAAGATCTCTGTAGAAGTAATGTGTCTGGGTAAAGAATACGAGATCATAGGTGATTGCCAATCAGGGATCACTGCGGGGGCAGGGATTGATCAGCATCTATAAGTTAGACTATGTGGGACGGACCGAAGAGAAATGAAAAGAGAGCAAAATGAAAAGAGTCTGTCTCGCGTGAGTGAGGACTCAGAGTCTGAGTTGACAGATGCAGTCGGGGACTTCCGAGAAGTCTATAAGCTCCAGGAATAGATCCCAGCATAGCATATCCCTGAAGATGGAGTTGAACAGGGAAGGGAGAGAACAGCAGATGTTGGAGACAGGGCGGAAGGTGGCTGCGACAAGTCAGGCTGACAAGGAGCATGGGGAAAAAGGGGAAATTGTAACAAGATACAACTTGTTCATCATCGCAGACCTAGCATTGACGTTATCTGATACAGGTCTGAATGGGGAGTCAGCTGCTGGTTCCGCCTGCTGACAGACCTTCCAATCTTACCTGATAGCGTCATCCTGTGGTGAATGTGTGGTTTGTCGGCATTGGCATTCTGACCCTTTGCATGCAGAAGCATATCTGGTATGGAAAGATCAGTTTTTTCAGTAGCCATGGTGCCATATACATGTACCCTGAACCACTACCTGTTGAAAGACCATTGGTCAGAATAGCTTGATGTCCTCTATTGTGCAATGTAGGGCGGGGGTTGGTTTCCATCCTCTTATCAACACTGCACACCCTCATGAGATGACATCCTTGATTCCCTTCATCAGGATATGGAGTGCATGGGTATCCTGGTCATTGTATTTTAGTTCCACAACCATGGGGCGGTTTGGGCCATATGCATAGTCTTGGGCACGAGGAGCCTTCGCCATGCGCTTCACCATCTGACAGTCCTGGAGAAAACATCTCGTCTATCAGCATTCCATACATATTATGTCTGCATGACATGCTCACCATGTTGCTAAACCATGGTACATGTGTGGTAACTCTGATATGGGGCCAATCCAAGGTGGCCGTTTCCTGCAGACACATTATATCCTCAAGGAGGGACTGCATTATGGGTGTTGCTATGTGTCGTTTGTCAACGGGGTAGGTGTGTGTTATGAATGCTACTCTCATAACCCCTATTATAGATTTATTTGTTTTACTTTACTTCGTTTTTCTTTATCTTATCTTATCTTCCACAGCACGTGACCCTGGGAACCTTTCTTCCTTTCTCACTCTTTGTAGGGTCATGGCTTTCACACCATGTCACGATTGTCACACCATTGATTGGTCACACATGCCTATAGCACATGTCGCCCCTATCCGATCGCTTGACATATTGCCTGCTTGTATACAATCATTCGGGTCCCTTCTATTCTGATGCCTGGCGCATCTGGTATGTTTCTCATTACCATTCACAGCCTTTATGATACATGCAGCCTCAGCACCATTCGTGCACGTATGCCATATGTTATATCGTAGATACAAACACAACACATGTAAACCCCTAGTTAGTATATAAGGCCGAAGTTGCCCACTAGAGAACCCCAGTTAAGTTCTCTTGGTGTTCTCCCCAGAGCATCTTCATTGAGAGCATAAGACTCAGTAGTAGCCTAGCACTAGTCTCTTTTCTTTCCACTTCACACTTTCAGAGTCAACCCTGTATAGGGTTAAAGCTTTGGGTGTTTCAGTATGATAGACAACTGCATGGCTTACTTTTACGACCTTTCGGCCCTGGTCCACTAGGCTCAATGACCACCAAGTGTTCCCTTTCAGCACCCAGGCTTTCAGACTTGTCCTTGCCTTTGCCTTTTCCTTTCCCTTTGTCAGTAGTCATGCTCTCCTGTAAAGGTACTGTTCAACATGGTGGCGGTGTACAGATGTCCAAATCCACTCACCTTTGGGGGCTGGTCATTTGCCTCCTCCCCATCATCATTTCCCTTATGCTTCCGTGTGCCAGCCTTTTACTTCTTCATTTCCCTCAGCTTTGTGGTATTAACTTCTCTCTCCCGCTATACCAGTCGCCTGGTTCGAGTCTTGGATAGTGTCACCTGTTCCAGAACATAGTCCATCATCTCAGCTCAGATCATCACAAATTTCCATTGCTGACACTCACCAATTTCTCTTCCTGGGATGGGGGGGTGGGATCAATGGTGCCATGCATTGAGGATGCTGTCTTTCACATACATCGTCGTCATCAGCCAGAACCAAGGGGAAGACAAAGGATTGCTCACTGGTTCCATGACTGTCTGTACTTTTAATGTGCTGTTCAGCATTTTCTGGATAGCATTCACCATGTCGTCTGAAGGTCCCATACCTAGCATCATTCTTGTAGCTGTGACGCATTCTGCATGTTCCTTCACGGTCACCACCAATTGGATGCCCTGGGTGGTACAGGGTGTGACATACAACATGTCCCCAAATATGTCCACTTCCATTGGTTGCTCTGGCATCCATATTGCCCAGCCACCTGCTTGATGTATCCAAATCCCATTCTTACCCACATGAATGGCTATTCTGTCATATTCGTCACTGGCCGAGTTTGGCGTATCTGTTATGAACCAAGACCTAAGCGAGGAGCGAAGGGGAATGGGAGTGACACGAGGAGAACCTCAAAGGGAGGGGGGAGTGAGAAAGCGAAAGGGGAGGGGAATATGGCCACTTAGCGGGGGCCAGCTGATTCCTTTACAGCTACTAGGTCCGTTCGTACCCGTATGGCGATGGGCGGTCTTCTCTGGACTCGCTACGAACGATGGGGAGAGAGTAGGGGGAGCGAGACTGTCGAAGGCTCGGCGCCTCAATGGAATGGTCGAGACGTGGACGACCTCACACGAATAACGGGGAGAAGAAGACAGGTGATTCAAGCTGGGGAGCCAGCTTGGAACCGTCTGCCTTATATATTGGGAAACATGCGGTAAACGACAGGTAAGTTACAGGAATAGACTACTGATAGGAGATACATGAGGAATCCTGTAGGTGATGCGATCAAATTGGAAAGGAAGCGTAATCTAAATAGAGTGTGGCAGGGGGTAACGGAGATTAACTAGGAACGAGGCTGCCACTGGTGGGAACAAGATTGGATCGGGGAGATGCGAGATCGGTAGATGGCCCGATCAGACAAGATCCACGGAGATAAGAGAGGGAATCTAAATAAGGAGATCACGTGCTAGAGGTCACGTGACAGACCATGGACAAGATCACGTGATGAGAAAAGGTCACGTGACCAACGAAATGCGAATCAATCGCAAAGGTTGAAAGATAGGGACACGAAATAGGGGTTATGAATGCCGTTTCATAACAGTATCCGTATTTGTGTCGACCATTACTGTGAGGGAGACTGGAAATGTCATGGATGGTGTTAGATGCAGAGTGTGAATTTGGGCAGTGTTCATGACTGTCTGAATTCCAAGGGTTGATGGATGATGTGCAAGGATGTGGTTGTAGTGCAAGAGTGAATTGTGTGGCATTGGCATGTGTGTCACACATGTTTTAACTCATTGCGACATGCCATAACATTGGCGTGTCGTGGATGCCACTTCACAAACGTAATTAGGTGTCCACTCAGATATATTAGTGTGTGGGGTTTGGTGTTGTTCAGTGCCATAGTGCACTTGGCCCCATGGTGTATCGATATGGGGAAAATGTATGAAGCTCTGTGCACATGTGTGGAATGTGCTATAACACCAAACAGGTGTCTGTTCAGTGTGGTTCAGTGTTGTTCAGTGTCATAGAACTCTTGATTCATGTTACATCAACATATGAATAAGTATGTATAGCTTTCTACTGCATGTATGCAATATCCTACAACACCAAACCACTTCTGTTTGATGCTGTTTGGTTGTTGTAGAATGCTTGAACAATATGTCTCATCTGGACAGGTTTGTATTGTATGTGTAATGAAGCAGTAGAACGATTGACATTTCAATAAATCTGTTTATATACCATATCTCAAAGTACAAGCATACAGATGCAGACATATCCATGTTACATTGCCAGTATGCTATGCTAAAGGATGTAGGGGTTTTGTATGTCCATCAACCACTGTTTGAAGACCATGGCAAACGTGTCCACCAGCATGCCCATCGTCTTGTTGTGAAACTTCAGCCATATGCTAGTATTCAGCGACTGTTCCACCTTGTTCATGAAGTAGGTGGGTGATTCCCTTCCAGATGGATCTATATGTATTCCGACGTCAATCCTGCAGAATATCAATATTGAAGTCTTCACTCCACTATCCCTGGCTTCGCGGAGAATGAGGTCCCTTCATGTCTTTTGAATGAACATCACAAACTCGGATCTTCCTTGGGATCGTTTGGGAGCTGCACCAGATTGTGGGTTGACAATTGATTGCCTCACATAGCTGGTCCAGCTTGAGGGGCTTCTCCTCCATGTCTACCATTTCCCTGTCCTCTTCCAGGTCAGACATCTTCGTATGATCCTTGTTATGAAATGACACCCCATTTCGTACATTTTCCTTACTTTATGATACACCACTAATAGTGATACTCCTCAGCTGTACTGACTCCTGTAGGTCAGGGCTTTGGAAGCCCCTGTGCTTGAGTGCATGTGACTGTGGGACCGGCACATGACCCTGGGAATGGTCACCTGACCAGTCAAGTCAAAGGCCGTCTGGAGAAGACAAGATGATCATGTGATCCTGTCACTAGTCACTCAGGGGCTAAGCCATGACATGGTGTGCTACTCGTTGCGACACCTGTCACTTGGGCCTGGAGCTAGGGTCAAGGGAATGGCTCCCCGATGGAATAGGCATAGGGCCCCATCGCCCTGGGCCAAGGGGAATCAGTCAGCAGGGCTGAGGACACTACTATAACTAGCAGGTACTGTACATACATGGTAGTGTACTACTTGGTCTGTGCACCTAGTTAGACAATATAAAAAGGCGCACGATAAGGGCCAAAGGTCTCCAGCTTTGACCACTTACTGTCGCCTCCATTTAGTTGCCTATTCAGGTCCCAAGCTGTGGAAGCAGGACCTCAGGTATGGTTAAGTTCGGTGAGACAGAGTGGGAAGTCTGTAGGGCTCTATAGCCTTGGGCTAGCTTACCTTTACTCTCTTCTCTCTTCATTGGGAATCTGCGGTGTTGTAGGAGGTCACCGGTCATCACACCGAGGCAAGTCAAGACATGAGGAAACCTATGGAAGCACAAGGCCAGGTTCGGGCCTAGGAAGTGTGGGACTACACTGAGTCCCTAGCCCATTACGTTCAGACAATGATCACTAATGCTGTCCACCCTGTATCGGATCGGGTGCTCCACCCCGCATCCTCCTCTTTTGTTTGTCTAGGTCCAGTGTTCCTCGTCTGGGCCTCGACTAGTCCATCTCATCCCTTGACTTGCAACAATCCTGTAGTGAGACACGCACCTTATCTTGTCCAGGCTAAGGAACGACTCAGCTACAATGCCTGCCCACTGGCCCTTCCAGTCCCTTTACTGTGCCTTGTGGGTATGCATCACACTAATGATATTTTCCCTGACCACGAAGACTCTCCATTCGCCAATTACGTTGAGGCTTGGAACATACTCTTGCATCATCCAGAACGTATCCTTTCCACCATGCTCATTCATGTATGTTCATGTGTGGTGGCTTGGAGGTACTGTTGGTAGGATCATGTGCTTCCCACACTCGCTGTTACTACGCTTCAGTACAGCACCATCTGGTATGCCTTTTCCAGGTTTCAGATGGACGGTACGTAGTACATACGACCCATTCAGCCTAACGATCATCTGCAGGTATTCTGTGGTAGGCTACTTCATAGCGGCCTGATGCGCATGCATTATCGGAGGCCAGAAGAAGGTCTGGCAGGCGAGCTGAGTGACATTCAATTCATACCTCCTGAGGCCTTCTACATCGAGGCCATACAAATTGCCCTCGCTGCTGTTGGAGGCATGTAGGTCCGATGCTAAGCGACAGATCTGAAAGTAACATACACGTGGTCCACCAAATAGTCGATCCCTCTGAGTATGCAGTCCATGATGACAAGGCGGTTCCATCCATCTATGTGGTTGGCAGGATTGAGCACTATGGCCTTGAAGTTCTCCCAGGTCTCAAACCTGATGTCGAAGGCCTTCCTGGCCATATACAAATCCATTTGGAGGATTATCCATAGCTGTGATGCCCCATTAGCTTCTGAACAAGGAGACTGACAAATGGCACACTCACTCATTCGGTTACCAACACCTTCACCTTGTGCTTGGTCACCCCATTCTTGTACACAAGTTCATTCAGGTGTTTGATGGACTCATACTGTGCATGTGTTATGTCCCACAAAGTCCAGCCAAGATTGTTGAGCACGTGCTTCCTTTGCATCACACGGCTTGGATCTGGAATGTACAGGATGGTGTACTTCCTATTCTCCGATGGCGCCACTGGATACCAAAAGTCCTTCCGTGTAATCAAACATGCTCTTGATGAACCCCCAGATGTCCCAACGTCCAGCGTAATGCACCACTGTTCTGGAATTCCGTGGGACAATGTTGAATCTGAGGCTGAACTGTGAGAACGGAGATAGGGTGGTACAGTGAGGCCAACGCTAGAGTACCTTCCCTCAGATTCCCTTTATGATGCATGAATGGGATCCATTGGTTTGGAATCTACGTCCATGCCTTCTGAAGACTGTTCTTCCTCGTCGTTCTCATTGTCCTCATCCAATTCCTCACGTCACAGGTTGGAGCTTCCCTCGCATGTATCTTGCTCGATGTCTCCATGCTCGTATACGACATCGGCCTGTTTGACATCCATGGACTTGTCTTCTGAGTGTTACATGAGCGTAACTCCTATGTTTCCTATTACATTGCGAGTGATCTCTGAGGAAATCCTGTGCACGGATATGGCAGTCTGGTGAGCTCCAGTGGACAGTGGCTGGCAAGACCTAAGTCTTCTGGATTGATCACGAGCAATATGGCAGTAGCAATATGGCGGTTACTCCTACTCCAATCCAGCAACTCAACCAGTACTCTGTAGGCAAGTACTTCAATATGGACTTGGTAGTCTTCCTCACACTTCCAGGGTGTATCCGGAGGGCAATGGGCTGCAATGACAAGAGGTGGGCTCTATACCACTTAGTTGTAAGCAAGCAAGGACCTTGGGTAACGAGTCTGAGCATCTGAGATAAAATGAAAGAAGCGAGAGATAGAGTGCTTCCTGAGATCAAGGACAACTGATCGAAGCAGGCGAACAAGAAGCTACGTTGATGGGCGTAGATCAAAGTTAAGGTTACACTTTGAGCTACCAACTATTTATACCCCCAGCACTAAAAGGCTATGAGGACAAATGGGGAAATGCAGAGTCTTTAGGAGATCTCCATAAAAGTAATGTGTCTGGATAAAGAGTATGAGATCATAGGTGATTGCCAATCAGGGATCACTGCAGGGGCAGGAATTGATCAGCATCTATACAGTGG
Organism: Boletus sp. MG95; assembly: GCA_003313155.1. Taxonomy (NCBI): domain Eukaryota; kingdom Fungi; phylum Basidiomycota; class Agaricomycetes; order Boletales; family Boletaceae; genus Boletus; species Boletus sp. MG95. The sequence continues at coordinate 19,221 of QGOH01003297.1, forward strand.
CTCAAAAAAGTGTCCCAATGTTTGACTATTTTGAAAAGACTTGATATTTGCAGGAGAATCAAAAGATATTAGCTCTAACCTTTGCTGGGTCATTAATATCCCTATCCCTTGCCCTGAAAATGAGCCCTTAGTCATGTGATTTGGTGCTTCAACCCTGTCTAATTATGTCACTTACATAATTCTAAATGATATAAAGAGCAGAGAGACCATCCAGCTAACTCTACTTCATCATAAAATCCATTTCCTCCTCTGCTAAAGCCAATATTCTGTTTCTCTCTGAATCTGGCCTTTCTACTAGGCAAATATCCTCCCAAACTGGTCTAGAGAAGTCTACTATGGCCAGGGTTATCAAAG